>JAANDG010000283.1:0-179650 GCA_036852015.1 Pelodera strongyloides
CGATTTTAATCTGGACGCGCTGCAACTCACAACCCGTGTTGTAGCGTGCCAGTTTGAAATAGTTTTAAATATAACAGCGCGCTATTTAATTTAAGTACGGGGTTTCTATAATAACAGCGTGCGCCGTTGTGGCGCGCCTGTTTATATTGAAAACTCGCCCTTAATTTAAATAGTGCGATTTTAATCTGGACGCGTTGCAACTCACAATACGTGTTGTAGGGTGCCAGTTTTAAATATAACAGCGCGCTATTTAATTTAAGCGCGGGGTTTCAATAATAACAGCGCGCGCCAGTTTATATTGAAAACTCGCCCTTAAATGGCTAATTGTACAATGCACAGCATTGCCGCATTGCCACATTGCCGCACAGTGACCGCAAAAGTTGCCGCACGCCCAGGAACACCGCAAAAAGAGACAAAACACCGCAAAAGCACAGCACGGTGACCGCACGATGACCGCAAAAAGTTTGCGTGCACCGCACGATGACCGCAAGAATTGGATGTATGCCGCATGGTTGCCGCAAAAAAACATGTTGTTGGGCAGCACTTCTATATACGCACACGTTTTTTATGACAAACATCTTAAAGGAGGAGGCTCACGAGAATGAATATGCAAACTGTCAAAACGTGCAAGTTAGCACATTCATCAAAGAGGAAACCGTAATTGACACCCATTTTTCTGTAGTTTCCGCAATTATTTCGTTTTCCCGTGGCCATGAAGCTTCCTTCGCTCATCACTTTACGATCATTTTTCCCTCTAATGCTCTTATACACTTATACCTTATCTTCTGCATTTTCAACATGTTTTCCAATTTTTGATATCCAGCGATTTTCACGACCACTAGCGTGTGAAGATAGGGGTACGAAGGGTGACGCAGAAGGTAGGTATGCCATTGTACATCCTGGACGAGAGCCAAACAACCCCTTGGACCTTGGACCAATGCCAACTGGAGAAAAAAAACTGATTAGCACAAATTCACACTAAGCACAGGAACAAATTGAATGTTGGTGCTGTTAGACGGTTAGACCCATGCATTTGAAGTGTTTGAGGTATTTATTTTAGACCACGCATTTGAAGCGTGTGAACTTGTGCTAACCGCAGTTTTTCTCCATTTGGCACTGGTCCAGGGTGCCGTTGGCAATTTGGCTCGTTTCCAGGATCTACCCCCGTATCCCTACCCTCGGCGTCTCTATGTACCCTTATCTTCACACGCTATGGAAAACGGAATAATTTTCCTTTTTCCATAGCTTTGATATCTGAATCCACAGGAAAACGGAATAATTTCCATAGTCATCACTTCCATAGTAAACGAGTTAGGTGCCATATATCGTCGGAATCAATGGAATTTTTTTTTAAATAGGCATGCAGATAGCAACAAGTAGCATTATTCAGCATGAAAATTCGAGAATTCGAATTTCATATTGAGCCACCTATTTAAATACGCGTCTGAGTCTGAGGTGGAAATGCTAGTTTAAAGTTAGTTTTGCGCGTTTTGACAAACTAACCTTGACGGTCCCAACGGAATATACTTGAAAGGGAAAATAAAATAAAAGTACATAAGAGACTAACCTGAATATACGGGATCGGACGTATGTAGACAGGAATACAATTATTAAGGTACCAGACGGCTATCGCCGCCTGAGGCGACTTTCAAAGTCTAAAATGCAGGAACATCAGTGAGCACACTTATGTGAAACGTTTGTAACGTATCTTGATAAGTCATGAAATAAAATTCGAATTTCGCTTGCTCAAGACGGGGCTCCGGCTATCCTTTTATAGCCTTTAGATATTCAAATTTTTCGTTGCGTTCACACGCGGCTTCAAACAAAAAAGTAAACTCTTCTCCTTTATATAATAAGATATCGATATAAGAGGTTTGTCATAAAAAACGTGTGCGTATATAGAAGTGCTGCACAACATGTTTTTGCGGCAACCATGCGGCATACATCCAATTTTTGCGGTCATCGTGCGGTGCACGCAAACTTTTTGCGGTCATCGTGCGGTCACAGTGCTGTGCTTTTGCGGTGTTTTGTCTCTTTTTGCGGTGTTCCTGGGCGTGCGGCAACTTTTGCGGTCACTGTGCGGCAATGTGGCAATGCGGCAATGCTGTGCATTGTACAATTAGCCCCTTAAATAGTGCGATTTTAATCTGGACGCGATGCAACTCACAACCCGTGTTGTAGCGTGCCAGTTTTAAATAGTTTTAAATATAACAGCGCGTTATTTAATTTAAGCGCGGGGTTTCAATAATAACAGCGCGCGCCAGTTTATATTGAAAACTCGCCCTTAAATAGTGCGATTTTAATCTGGACGCGCTGCAACTCACAACCCGTGTTGTAGCGTCCCAGTTTTAAATAGTTTTAACTATAACAGCGCGTTATTTAATTTAAGCGCGGGGTTTCAATAATAACAGCGTGCGCCGTTGTGGCGCGCCTGTTTATATTGAAAACTCGCCCTTAATTTAAATAGTGCGATTTTAATCTGGACGCGCTGCAACTCACAACCCGTGTTGTAGCGTGCCAGTTTTAAATAGTTTTAAATATAACAGCGCGTTATTTAATTTAAGCGCGGGGTTTCAATAATAACAGCGCGCGCCGTTGTGGCGCGCCAGTTTATATTGAAAACTCGCCCTTAAATAATGCGATTTTAATCTGGACGCGCTGCAACTCACAACCCGTGTTGTAGCGTGCCAGTTTTAAATAGTTTTAAATATAACAGCGCGCTATTTAATTTAAGTGCGGGGTTTCTATAATAACAGCGTGCGCCGTTGTGGCGCGCCTGTTTATATTGAAAACTCGCCCTTAATTTAAATAGTGCGATTTTAATCTGGGCGCGTTGCAACTCACAACACGTGTTGTAGCGTGCCAGTTTTAAATATAAATATAACAGCGCGCTATTTAATTTAAGCGCGGGGTTTCAATAATAACAGCGTGCGCCGTTGTGGCGCGCCTGTTTATATTGAAAACTCGCCCTTAATTTAAATAGTGCGATTTTAATCTGGACGCGCTGCAACTCACAACCCGTGTTGTAGCGTGCCAGTTTTAAATAGTTTTAAATATAACAGCTCGCTATTTAATTTAAGCGCGGGGTTTCAATAATAACAGCGTGCGCCGTTGTGGCGCGCCTGTTTATATTGAAAACTCGCCCTTAATTTAAATAGTGCGATTTTAATCTGGACGCGCTGCAACTCACAACCCGTGTTGTAGCGTGCCAGTTTTAAATAGTTTTAGATATAACAGCGCGTTATTTAATTTAAGCGCGTGGTTTCAATAATAACAGCGTGCGCCGTTGGCGCAGTTTATATTGAAAACTCGCCCTTAAATAGTGCGATTTTAATCTGGACGCGCTGCAACTCACAACCCGTGTTGTAGCGTGCCAGTTTTAAATAGTTTTAAATATAACAGCGCGCTATTTAATTTAAGTGCGGGGTTTCTATAATAACAGCGTGCGCCGTTGTGGCGCGCCTGTTTATATTGAAAACTCGCCCTTAATTTAAATAGTGCGATTTTAATCTGGACGCGTTGCAACTCACAACCCGTGTTGTAGCGTGCCAGTTTTAAATATAACAGCGCGTTATTTAATTTAAGCGCGGGGTTTCAATAATAACAGCGCGCGCCGTTGTGGCGCGCCAGTGTATATTGAAAACTCGCCCTTAAATAGTGCGCTTTTAATCTGGACGCGCTGCAACTCACAACCCGTGTTGTGGCGTGCCAGTTTTAAATATTTTTTAATATAACGCGCGCTATTTAATTTAAACGCGGGGTTTCAATAATAACAGCGTGCGCCGTTGTGGCGCGCCTGTTTATATTGAAAACTCGCCTTTAAATAGTGCGATTTTAATCTGGACGCGCTGCAACTCACAACCCGTGTTGTAGCGTGCCAGTTTTAAATAGTTTTAAATATAACAACGCGCTATTTAATTTAAGCGCGGGGTTTAAATAATAACAGCGTGCGCCGTTGTGGCGCGCCTGTTTATATTGAAAACTCGCCCTTAATTTAAATAGTGCGATTTTAATCTGGACGCGCTGCAACTCACAACCCGTGTTGTAGCGTGCCAGTTTTAAATAGTTTTAGATATAACAGCGCGTTATTTAATTTAAGCGCGTGGTTTCAATAATAACAGCGCGCGCCAGTTTATATTGAAAACTCGCCCTTAAATAGTGCGATTTTCATCTGGACGCGCTGCAACTCACAACCCATGTTGTAGCGTGTCAGTTTTAAATAGTTTTAAATATAACCGCGCGTTATTTAATTTAAGCGCAGGGTTTCAATAATAACAGCGCGCGCCGTTGTGGCGCGCCAGTTTATATTGAAAACTCGCCCTTAAATAGTGCGATTTTAATCTGGACGCGCTGCAACTCACAACCCGTGTTGTAGCGTGCCAGTTTTAAATAGTTTTAAATATAACAGCGCGCTATTTAATTTAAGTGCGGGGTTTCTATAATAACAGCGTGCGCTGTTGTGGCGCGCCTGTTTATATTGAAAACTCGCTCTTAATTTAAATAGTGCGATTTTAATCTGGACGCGTTGCAACTCACAACCCGTGTTGTAGCGTGCCAGTTTTAAATATAACAGCGCGCTATTTAATTTAAGCGCGGGGGTTTCAATAATAACAGCGTGCGCCGTTGTGGCGCGCCTGTTTATATTGAAAACTCGCCCTTAATTTAAATAGTGCGATTTTAATCTGGACGCGCTGCAACTCACAACCCGTGTTGTAGCGTGCCAGTTTTAAATAGTTTTAAATATAACAGCGCGCTATTTAATTTAAGCGCGGGGTTTCAATAATAACAGCGTGCGCCGTTGTGGCGCGCCTGTTTATATTGAAAACTCGCCCTTAATTTAAATAGTGCGATTTTAATCTGGACGCGCTGCAACTCACAACCCGTGTTGTAGCGTGCCAGTTTTAAATAGTTTTAGATATAACAGCGCGTTATTTAATTTAAGCGCGTGGTTTCAATAATAACAGCGCGCGCCAGTTTATATTGAAAACTCGCCCTTAAATAGTGCGATTTTCATCTGGACGCGCTGCAACTCACAACCCATGTTGTAGCGTGTCAGTTTTAAATAGTTTTAAATATAACAGCGCGTTATTTAATTTAAGCGCAGGGTTTCAATAATAACAGCGCGCGCCGTTGTGGCGCGCCAGTTTATATTGAAAACTCGCCCTTAAATAGTGCGATTTTAATCTGGACGCGCTGCAACTCACAACCCGTGTTGTAGCGTGCCAGTTTTAAATAGTTTTAAATATAACAGCGCGCTATTTAATTTAAGTGCGGGGTTTCTATAATAACAGCGTGCGCCGTTGTGGCGCGCCTGTTTATATTGAAAACTCGCCCTTAATTTAAATAGTGCGATTTTAATCTGGACCCGTTGCAACTCACAACCCGTGTTGTAGCGTGCCAGTTTTAAACATAACAGTGCGTTATTTAATTTAAGCGCGGGGTTTCAATAATAACATCGCGCGCCGTTGTGGCGCGCCAGTTTATATTGAAAACTCGCCCTTAAATAGTGCGATTTTAATCTGGACGCGCTGCAACTCACAACCCGTGTTGTAGCGTGCCAGTTTTAAATATTTTTAAATATAACGCGCGCTATTTAATTTAAACGCGGGGTTTCAATAATAACAGCGTGCGCCGTGTGGCGCGCCTGTTTATATTGAAAACTCGCCTTTAAATAGTGCGATTTTAATCTGGACGCGCTGCAACTCACAACCCGTGTTGTAGCGTGCCAGTTTTAAATAGTTTTAAATATAACAGCGCGCTATTTAATTTAAGCGCGGGGTTTAAATAATAACAGCGTGCGCCGTCGTGGCGCGCCTGTTTATATTGAAAACTCGCCCTTAATTTAAATAGTGCGATTTTAATCTGGACGCGCTGCAACTCACAACCCGTGTTGTAGCGTGCCAGTTTTAAATAGTTTTAATTATAACAGCGCGCTATTTAATTTAAGCGCGGGGTTTCAATAATAACAGCGCGCGCCAGTTTATATTGAAAACTCGCCCTTAAATAGTGCGATTTTAATCTGGACGCGCTGCAACTCACAACCCGTGTTGTAGCGTGCCAGTTTTAAATAGTTTTAAATATAACAGCGCGCTATTTAATTTAAGTGCGGGGTTTCTATAATAACAGCGTGCGCCGTTGTGGCGCGCCTGCTTATATTGAAAACTCGCCCTTAATTTAAATAGTGCGATTTTAATCTGGACCCGTTGCAACTCACAACCCGTGTTGTAGCGTGCCAGTTTTAAATATAACAGCGCGCTATTTAATTTAAGCGCGGGGTTTCAATAATAACAGCGCGCGCCGTTGTGGCGCGCCAGTTTATATTGAAAACTCGCCCTTAAATAGTGCGATTTTAATCGGGACGCGCTGCAACTCACAACCCGTGTTGTAGCGTGCCAGTTTTAAATAGTTTTAAATATAACAGCGAGCTATTTAATTTAAGTGCGGGGTTTCTATAATAACAGCGTGCGCCGTTGTGGCGCGCCTGTTTATATTGAAAACTCGACCTTAATTTAAATAGTGCGATTTTAATCTGGACGCGCTGCAACTCACAACCCGTGTTGTAGCGTGCCAGTTTTAAATAGTTTTAAATATAACAGCGCGCTATTTAATTTAAGCGCGGGGTTTCAATAATAACAGCGCGCCGTTGTGGCGCGCCTGTTTATATTGAAAACTCGCCCTTAATTTAAATAGTGCGATTTTAATCTGGACGCGCTGAAACTCACAACCCGTCTTGTAGCGTGCCAGTTTTAAATAGTTTTAAATATAACAGCGCGTTATTTAACTTAAGCGCGGGGTTTCAATAATAACAGCGTGCGCCGTTGTGGCGCGCCTGTTTATATTGAAAACTCGCCCTTAAATAGTGCGATTTTAATCTGGACGCGCTGCAACTCACAACCCGTGTTGTAGCGTGCCAGTTTTAAATATAAACAGCGCGCTATTTAATTTAAGCGCGGAGTTTAAATAATAACAGCGTGCGCCGTTGTGGCGCGCCTGTTTATATTGAAAACTCGCCCTTAATTTAAATAGTGCGAGTTTAATATAGACGCGCTGCAACTCACAACCCGGTTGTAGCGTGTCAGTTTTAAATAGTTTTAAATATAACAGCGCGTTATTTAATTTAAGCGCGGGGTTTCAATAATAACAGCGCGCGCCGTTGGCGCCAGTTTATATTGAAAACTCGCCCTTAAATAGTGCGATTTTAATCTGGACGCGCTGCAACTCACAACCCGTGTTGTAGCGTGCCAGTTTTAAATATAAATATAACAGCGCGCTATTTAATTTAAGTGCGGGGTTTCTATAATAACAGCGTGCGCCGTTGTGGCGCGCCTGTTTATATTGAAAACTCGCCCTTAATTTAAATAGTGCGATTTTAATCTGGACGCGTTGCAACTCACAACCCGTGTTGTAGCGTGCCAGTTTTAAATATAACAGCGCGCTATTTAATTTAAGCGCGGGGTTTCAATAATAACAGCGTGCGCCGTTGTGGCGCGCCTGTTTATATTGAAAACTCGCCCTTAATTTAAATAGTGCGATTTTAATCTGGACGCGCTGCAACTCACAACCCGTGTTGTAGCGTGCCAGTTTTAAATAGTTTTAAATATAACAGCGCGCTATTTAATTTAAGCGCGGGGTTTCAATAATAACAGCGCGCGCCGTTGTGGCGCGCCTGTTTATATTGAAAACTCGCCCTTAATTTAAATAGTGCGATTTTAATCTGGACGCGCTGCAACTCACAACCCGTGTTGTAGAGTGCCAGTTTTAAATAGTTTTAAATATAACGCGCGCTATTTAATTTAAACGCGGGGTTTCAATAATAACAGCGTGCGCCGTTGTGGCGCGCCTGTTTATATTGAAAACTCGCCCTTAATTTAAATAGTGCGATTTTAATCTGGACGCGTTGCAACTCACAATACGTGTTGTAGCGTGCCAGTTTTAAATATAACAGCGCGTTATTTAATTTAAGCGCGGGGTTTCAATAATAACAGCGCGCGCCAGTTTATATTGAAACTCGCCCTTAAATAGTGCGATTTTAATCTGGACGCGCTGCAACTCACAACCCGTGTTGTAGCGTGCCAGTTTTAAATATTTTTAAATATAACAGCGCGCTATTTAATTTAAGCGCGGGGTTTAAATAAATAACAGCGTGCGCCGTTGTGGCGCGCCTGTTTATATTGAAAACTCGCCCTTAAATAGTGCGATTTTAATTTGGACGCGCTGCAACTCAGAACCCGTGTTGTAGCGTGCCAGTTTTAAATATTTAAATATAACAGCGCGCTATTTAATTTAAGCGCGGGGTTTCAATAATAACAGCGCGAGCCGTTGTGGCGCGCCGGTTTATATTGAAAACTCGCCCTATAATAGTGCGATTTTAATCTGGACGCGCTGCAACTCACAACCCGTGTTGTAGCGTGCAAGTTTTAATTATGCTCGCTATTTAATTTAAACGCGTTTTCGATAATAACAGCGTGCGCCGTTGTGGCGCGCCAGTTTTTATTGAAAACTCACTCTTAATTTAAATAATGCGCGTTGAATTGAATAAAACTGCGCACGCAACACTGTACCGTCTTGCTGCCAGCTTGGTTTGGTTATTGCGCGCGCAGCAACAGTTGGGGCGCTCCAATTTTAAAGTAATTATGCACGGCACATCGGGACCCGATGTCGCATGCTAGTTTAAACAATGTAAGCTGAGCGCGCTGCGACTCACAACCCGTGTTGCAGCGTGCCAGTTGTAATTATAACAGCGTGTTATTTAATATAAACGCGGGACAGTGAGAGACACAACCTTAGCCCGTGGCAGTTGTGAAACACGCCCTTATATCTGGCGCAGCACGAGTTGGTGCGAAAATAAGATATGCGCACACCTTACTTTCCCACCCCACATCGTGCATGCATACCAGTATTTGAACACATGTGCGGTTCAGTTTAACACTGTTAGGCCGCAGTAATTTGCAGCACCAATAATATACGTACATAACTTCTTGTCAATGTGACAATATGACAAGCCACAACATGGTGTGCGGTGCATAGCGCATACTATTTAATGCGCACCGTGGCGCGCCACAACATTCGGCTTTTAGCCCATTCATTAGGCACACGGGGTAATAGTTTTACCGCATTATTTTTATAGCGGCTCTGTTATATATAATGTCTTCACGTTCTTAATTTTGCGCACTCCTACGGACATAACTTCGTAAGAATGCACCAACCTGCTCCATGTTCTTCTTGTTGCGTCTTCTTCGTGTTGTTCTTGTATTGCTGCTTCCCTCGTTGAGTTTCCTCCATTATTCGGGTGCCGACCGGTCACATTTTATATACACAACACAAAGACATCAATGAACAAGAAATACACACCATGGCTTTCTTTTTTCGCCATTAAATAATTAAATCAACAATTAATCAGGCAATCAAAACAACAATCAACGAACGATACAAAGCAAAGAAGGCAATAATCATTAAATAATTAAAGAGATCCAAAGCGTGAAGGGGAACGTCGTCACGGCACACGTTGATAACAATCACCCTCTGAAATGAACAGTCCACAGTCTATCACTACACTACAATAGGTTCATAAATGAGTAAATCAGTACACAGAACTGATAACACTATCATTTTAATTTTAATCCACTACTTTTACTTTCTACATGGTGCGCATCTTCAGTAGTTACCTGTGTCCTACTCCTACTATGTCAGAAAAATAACATACGAAATAAGTACGCAACGCACTTGTAACTTGAAGCCGAACTATCGCACAAAATGAATTCACATATACAGTATACACAAGACGGCAGATTGCCAAAATTGTCAAGAATACAGTACCAGTCAGCTGCACGCGTATTTGAACTAGGAACAATTGAGTTCTAAGACACGGTAAAGTGCCTCATATGCTAAAGGTTTTCACATGACTAAAGTATGCCCTTGCGCACACTGCCACGTGTTTTATTTACATGGTAATATGGAAAAAGCAATGATTCAGCCGAGAGCATGGGTCCCAGTGGCAGCACTTTACTTACTACATATTCAGAAATACAAGTAAGTGGCGGTTGCAGACAGCAATAACCACGTGAGAATGAAAATAAGTGCTGTAAAATGAGTCTTACCTAGTCAGAACACTCCAGTTATTCCAATTAAGAAGATGTGCACAGATCCCAGTAGTTCAGAATCACAAATCTCTTATGACCTCTCCGTTTTTTGAGCACAAGCACAGAAAACTCCCCTCGGAGGACCTGAACAGGAATTTTCATTTCTAAAATCATAAAAAAAGACATGTGCATCGCCATCGCATCCACCAAGGCCAAAAGTAACAAGTCACGCAAATTATTATATTGAACAACGGGAACACCGGACTTGGTGTACCAGTGTACCTTAGATCCGCTTCGCGCTTTTTTTCGGGGAAAACGCCTCCTTGTAGGGAGCGAGACTGGACTAATTTGCACACAACCTATGAAAGATTGGACCTTGACGCTTTTTTTTGGATATATTTCACCGACCCGGGGTGGGGGATAACCCACATTCGCTTGAACCTAGGGATCCTCTACCCTATGAGTGGGGGAGACAAAAGTAAACGTAAACATACCGTAACCTCACTTTCCGTCGTAATACTTCAAGCATCGCTTATGTCCAAGGCATCAGGCACGGTATTCAATTGCACAACAAATATGTCCCCATGTAAACGGTTGATCCAACTGAACATCGACAATTCAAGTACAGTACTAATTTAGTTTTAGAATCTATGATGCTGACCAAATCAGTAAACCAGTACTTCATTAAGGGACATCTCTGACTTGAAACATTGCGAATAAGCAATTCTGGGAATTTAGTCCGGGATCAAGTCCCTTTCTCTGTGCATTTGGACAGTCTCCATAAAGCCAAACGTGGTGCTGACGTTCACGAGTAGCAAAACTCAAAATTCCGTAAGGCGATATACGTTGTCAGATTACGCTACGCTGGGAAAGGTGTACTCCTAAAAAAGGAATTTAAGCAAAGTACTTACCGAGACTCCCGGTGTGGATCCCAAACTCCGGATGGGTCGTAATATTTCAAGTCAGACATGTTCGGGAACCTGAATTGCTCAGTGATAGTTTTGCCGTCAACGACCTACTATAACATACAATCCTTGACTCGAACAGGGAATAAATTAAGTCCGCATCTCAAAATTTTGGGGAGGTGATTTGATTTAGACTAATTTGCATATAATGCATTAGAGAATAAGAAATATCATTGACTATCACATCTACATCAAATGATGGCTAAGCAGGAAAGATGTTCACAACGACGCGTATAGTGCTGCACCAACACCAGTTCAACTAAAGCACCAGCGGGCAGGCTACCAAAACCGTCAGGAGTCGAAGCTACACGCATATTTGAACTATGTTGAGAGTTTGTTGCTGACTCACTTGATAAGCCACGATACTATGAGACCATTTTCCACAATGTTCTACACGCTGGCTTTTGCTATGTCTTTTACTACGCCTCACAGCAACATGGAAATGCTTCAAATACGAACATGGGTGGCACTTTTTCGCCAATTCAACGATATCTAATCAGAAATACAGTCCGAGTAAAAGGGTAGCTAAGGTCACAAAGTGATGGTGCATGAAAACAAGTGTAAGTTTCTGTAAGCAGATATGTCTCACCAATATAGGCATCCCAGCTACTCCGATTAGAAAGATTTGTGCTGCCGCAGAGCCGTCAGCTACACATATATGCCTTCTTGATTGTTTTCCCGTCCCTTCTCTGCCCTTACTTCGAATTGACTTTTCTCGGGCCTGAAACGAAAGGGATTTCATTTCTAATCCTACATAGAATATTAATGACTCCGCCGGCACTAATGCATCCAACAAAGTCAAATATTTAAATAATCATCCCAATGCTCAACAAAGGACATGGCAACAATGGGGACATTATGTAACTTAGGTCCATATCAATCTCCTTGGGAGCCGGTATCCCGGTAAGGCGGGAGCTACTTTAGACAAATGCGCATAAAGCTTTCTGAATTAATCCCACATGCACATGGGGCTTTATGCTAAGAGTGGGAACTTGGGTGCAAGAAATGGTGAGCATAGATTCCGCATACCAGATCCCCGAAAATAATAGTGAATAAACAATGTGCTCAGAAAAGAACATACCGTAACCCTCGATGTATTTCATCTCCATAATTCTTCACACGATCGTGTAACTCCAATGTACGATCTCAGCATCAAAAGATGAACCTGAACAATATTCAATTGTACTAATTGTACACTCAAATCCAGGAACAAACACGTGTAGGAAAATTTGGGAAGCGTGCATGTCACGATATAGAGTTGTTTAACATTGGTTTTTAGTATTGTAGTCGCTTGTCGCTTTGTTCCCGATATAGTCGCTTTGCCTGTCCTAATAAATCACTTCATTTCAGTTGGTCTTCAGCGATATAGGAGCGATTCCGATGCCCTATACCACCGGCTTGAAACATCACGAAAAAACCCATCCGGATTATGGGGAATTCAATTCAGCACGGGAAAACGACAGCCGACAGCCCAGCCGGGAAAATGCAAAGTCAATGTCCACATCTTTTTCTTCATCCCTGACTATCATGCAATCATCAACCACTAACATTATGTTCACAAATAAGAGCCGTAACGTAAACATTTTGGCAGACCTTTTACAGGATTGTTTTACAGTAAGAAAGCCAAGAACGTACCTAGTATATCGGTTCCCAGCCTGTCCAGGGTTGTGCGAGAAAGCTCATTCACTTCACTTAAACGTGACGTCACCTTACTTCTCGTCTGCAAAGATACGCACCTTATTTCACGTCTGCTACTTCTCGTCTGCAAAGATAGGCAAAATGTTTACACATGCACCGTGTTTCCACAGTGATCTACACTACAGTATACCCTTTGCACGCATTGAGACGTCTTTGGTGTTTTACATTCTCACAGTAACATGGAAATGGTTCAAGTTCAAGTGCAAATATTGGTGATACTTGGCGCGCTTTTTCGCTAGATAATCAGAAGAACATTCCGAGTTAAAGGGCAGCTAAGGGCAGAAATAAGCGCGCGTGAATTCAAACAAGTTCATGTTTAAAGTAAAATATCGATCTTACCTATACAGACGTTACGTTCCCAGCTACTTCACTTAGTTCGTGCAGCCGCATATAGTTCACGCTTCACACCACAGCTTCAACCTTCCGCTACACGTCGTGCCTTTTTGCTTTCGGTCTCAGCATTCTCAGCCGTGTAATACCTCAGTCCCCGCATTGCCGTATCTCGGACCTGAAAGTGAGAGGGTTTCATTTCTAGCTGTACAGTCTGCGTATAAATACTGAATATAGTCCGAATAGGCCGGGTTGCACCAGTACATGTTGCACCAGTACATGTTAATTATTCAACCGATATTAATGCATGCAACAAACCACACCCCAATCAAGATGCTGAACAATATGGACACATGTAAGTTTCACACAACAGTCTTTTTGGGAGGTGATACCCCTTCGGCAGGAGCTGCTTTAGACTGATTTTCATACAGCTTTATGAAATAGGCCTCGATTTTTGGTGCCTAACCAGCCTAACCAGCCCGGCAGGCAGACCGGCAGGTCCGGGTCCGGGAGGCGTCACTCGCATTCAATTCAGCGGACCACTCGGCTTTATGCCATAAGTGCGGACTTCATACTGGGGAGCAGCAGAATGATGAATAAACTGCGAGCATAGCTTCTGCAGACCAGATCCCGGAGAATATTAATTTTAGATAAAACGAAATGAATATTTAGAAGATAACATACCGTAATCTTCGTTGTCCGTCTATATTCCTCACACGATCGTTTCACTCCGATGTAACAAGGCACGATCTCCTCAAGTAGAACGGCAGTTCCTCATCGTAAATAGATGAACCTGAATAGCGTAAGTTTATGGACAGATGCGAACCTTCGTCACCCCAACTGCATGCTAGACCAGTCAGCCCTACACCACTCAACCATGCCATTTTACTCAGAATATAGAATTTAGAATCCAGGATCAAACAAGTGTAAGAATATATGATGTATGCATGCAAGCCTAACTAATAAATACTAAATAGAGTTATTTATCAGTTAGGATAGAATTTTTGTATAGCCGATCCCGATACATTTACGGTGACATTATTATTGAAAAATCAGATCCCCTATACCACTGGCTTGAAACATAGCTAAAAAAAACCACATCCGGATTCTGGAAATTCAGTCCGGAAAAACGACAGCCCAAACGAGAAAGACTCCGCAAAGCCAAAATAAATCCTTTTCTTAGCAGTATGGCATAACTACGTACATAGCCAGAACAGGTTGCGTTGCACCAGTGGAAATGCTCAACACAAAATAGGCGATTTACGGAGTTATACACAGACTGCTAAGAAAAATATACCTAACCTTATGAATCGGTGTTTTATTTGGTTCGATGTTTCACATCAGATATGTGGGGAATCTGATTTACTACGTGATAGCGATAATAAACAAGAATGCAAGTATCACTCAGTTCATCATCATAGTCTGTCTAGCACGCATGAACTAATCAACTATTAGCATAATTATCACAAATAGCGCGCAACTTCACTCCATATATCACATATTGCGAGAACCCAAATGCCTATGCTACACAATACATCAGTAAACATAATTTTATGGATCTCATAAACGGAAATTTGCCCATTTTGCCAGACCTTAACAGTTTCTCTGTTGCAGGATTCCTTTTGTAATTTGCACCAAGCAAGTCAAGTACTTACCTACATACAATGGGCCTCAGAAGTCAGCAGTTAGCTTGGACACTCCACAGGGTTCCGCAGCAAAACTCCTTCAATTACATGTGATGACTTGCTACTTCTCATCTGCCAGCTATCTTCACTCAGCACGACTTTCACTGCGAGTCCTGAAAAAACTTTTATCTGCAAACCCGCCTATCACTGCGTTGCCCTAAATTCCGCAGTATGATCTTTATCATTATATCTTTATTCAGTATAAAGCTCATTTATCGAACAGTACTCGTAAAAAGTTATAAAAAAAATATTACTCGCGCGGTACATCATTGTCATATGTACGCGTATTTGCTGTATCTGGTACGGGGCACAACTACAGGTTCATAATATTCCTAACGCGGTGTGTAATTTTGTAACTTTGGGCATCGACGATGCCTTACGCTGCGTATTAGACGAAGAACTCAGAGCGAACGTAACTCAAATGAGGACCCCGTTAAAAGCATTTTCACAGAACAGACGAACCGTAAATGTTGTCCGAAGGTCCAAGGCTCAATTCAAACAGTGTGAGTAGACACGCCCAATCCGCGATGACATCAAAAGTGAAGGCTCAACTAGTTTTCTCGAAGCGACAGACGACCTTAATCACGAGAATGGAGTAAGTGAAAGTGCTATAGTAAATTAACTGATAAATAACGGATATATATCCCGAATGTGTCCAAATTAGCACGAAAACTGCAACGGTATGAACAGTGGTTTGTCTACCGTTCAATATGTGCTTTATTCGATCATCATACCATGTCACTAATAAAACAGTTACTAATTTGCTGTCTACTGTACATCGATACGGCATAGATATATTCAGCAGTGAAATACCAGTAATTAATTTCTGTAGATTCAGGGTTTCGTAGATAAATGTTTTCACATTTCATACCGTAGTCTTATCCATGGGGTCATAAGAGATTGCACGCAATAACTTGAGAATTGACTGTCCAGTCTACTGCATTCTCAGATGCACTCTCAGTAGCCGGAACCTGGAAATCAAACACTTAGTTGTATGGTTTTGTACTCTGTGCCTCTACAACGAGCACGTCTCAGGTTCGGAGCCTGCACCTGCACCCAGTTCTGTCAGCGACACGCATATCGGAAGGCTCACATCACTCTTAAAATACCTCCATGTACAACACTTGAAACTCAATTCTCACGAAAGTTTAAGCAATATAGCATGAACGTACACAAACCAAATGGCATCGTAACGATGTCAGCGTACAAATGTAGGATCACAGTGCTCAATTCAAAAGACCGATAAGAACAAGATAGCCAACACAGTCTCAAAAACAGTATGAGCCATATTGAGAACAACCGAAAAAAAACACTTACCAATACAAAACTGAGGATACCGGAGCCGGTAAACACATAATCGATAGGTCCATTTCCGACCGAACTACCAACTTCACTTTGTCTATGCGGTGATTGGACCTAAAAAAGGAACAGTAAGAAACCTAGAATTACGCACATAGACTTGCGTGGTGGTCTTCAGCTTCAGACTTTCAAAGACATAAACGTAATTTAGCTAAAAAGTTAGATTTCGTCATCTATCATACAGCCGCAGCGTTGGCTGCGTTGACCACAAGAGAATCGATGGCGTACAGCGAAACAATGACGCAAAAATTTGACGTAAAAACTTAAATTAATGGAAGCGCGAAAATCTATGCATGCAGAACGGGAAAACAAAATAGGATTAGCGACAAATTCGGTTTATCTTCGCCAGGTTTTTTTGCGACGGGGAGGGAGCTCAGTGCACTCGCGCAGCCATGGTGAGATGCGCGGCGAGCTATAGGCGCAACTGAACTTTCTCGAGTTGCCCAATCGTGCACCAAAAAAAAAACCATCAATGCGAGGTAGGTTCCAGTCGGTCCACTTGCTCACTACAGACGAATAGCCGAAATCATAGGAAGTAGGAAGGTACCAGAGTACTGTACTTTAGGACTGCACGCACAATACGCACAATGACATGCTGGTATACGGTAATTCAATGAGTGTGGGGATACATCATGTTTCGAGACGAGAATAACTTTTTCGAAGCACTACTTCAATTTTTTTCGAACGTCGCTGCGCCCCTTCACTGCACTGCATGTAAAAATATATCAAATACAAGTAAGCTTGAGCGGTTTTGTTTTGAGATACTGACCGTATAAAAGTCGAATTTGGAAATATTCGTGAGCGCGAACCTACTCCTTACTATCAAAGCATAAGAGAAAAGCCAAAGGCGTAACTAACCTCAGTACCAACTGGGAGAGGGCGCATCGAATCCTGCGTAACTTCTACTCCAGCCTCCAGTCACGTCGACGTCAAAGTGGAGAACGATCAGCTCGCTCATCCGGTGTTGGATCCCGGATTTGGTCTCCAAGTCTCGAACGACGACTCAGCGGAATACAAACCTGGAATGGATTGACTCGTCCTCTGAGGAGTCATCTTCTCTGTTAATCTCCGACCCAATGCGCGCCCAAAATATGGCTTTCGACCCCACCGCCGACGCTAAATATGACTGAAATTTGCAGTGCCGACCCTTTAGCAGTACAAATAGTGTAGCAGTACAGTAGGAAGCAGCAGTGAACGCATGCCAGCCAAACTGACCCAAGTCTGACCCAGGTCCGACCCAACTGGCGCGCTTGCAGCTCTTCCGCATGCACATCGCATTTTTCACGATGATTTTTTCATTTTTTTTTGAAGTCCTGCACTTTCTGGTTTCTTTCTAATTTGTTTCTATTTCCTTTATTATTTCCTCTATTAACTTATTGCTATCACAGGTACCATTGCTTCACTTACTGGTGCCCGTTCAAGAAAGCAAACAAACGGAAGGAAACGCGATAAAGTAAGTAAGTTTATGATATGGTAAGAGTAGGGTTCTCATCGGTCACTATAGACTATAGATAGACTAGGCCGTAGAAGTATATGTTACTAATAGTTTGTAATCTTCGCAGAATGACGCAGAAGTATTATACTTTCATTTGCTATTTAATTTAGTACATTTAAACACTGGTGGCCAGCTCCATGGAAGTCCACAACATCAAAGATGCATTCTGCTGCCTGATACTAATACTGGACAATGGAAGATTCGCTAAAACTCCGTCAAATTTGAATGTTTAGTCATATACTGTGCATGTATTATTCGCAATAAACATTTCCTCCCGTTATGTAGTGTAATTTATGGGCTACGCTTCTGTACAAATTACGGTGGTGCCGACTCCAAACCGTGGTGGTGCCGACCCAACTCCGACTCCAAACAGTGGTTGTGCCGATCCAACTCCCACGCCTTTTTCAAATTTTTCGACCCGGGGCGGAAACTAGGACCGCCCAGAGTCGGACTTCGCTTTAGTTGGGTCGGCACTTTGGGTCGGAGAGGAACATAGACTAATTTGAGTCACGGAAAACCGACAGGACGCCCGACGCCATGGGACAAGCCAATCGGGAGACGAGAACTTGTGAAACTCTTCTTTTCTCAATCGATCGAAAGCGATATTACGGCAAACACTACCATGACAGGGTAGTTTCAGACAATTAATAAATATCACTACCTCTCTCCCACAACTGGGCCCACACAAGTCGGAGTTTCTCAGGCGTACCGAAGAAGACAGATGCTGCCTGAAAGTGTATTCTCATTTCAATGATTATTCCACGGCTCAAAATGTAATTTGACGATCACTACATTCCGATGAATAAAGCAGTAATAAACTAGGTAAACGTTGGTGTGCAAGCTGCGTAGCTGCGCACAAAAGCAGAGCGGAGAAATTTGCACTCGAAATCGTAGGTGCTGTGAGTATAGAGCGTCTACTTAAAAGGTTAAGACATAGGGGATAATAATAGTATAATAATTAATAGGATTAATAAGAAAGATCCACTACCTCCCTCGAACACTTGGGAAGTTGACAAACTAGGCGAACTAGGAGCTGCCCAGACGCATCGGAGATCAGTCGACGGACCATAGCGTATCCACACCACACGAGTCAGATGCTGAAAGTGTATTCGCCATTAAGCTTCTATTGTTTACAGTTCACAACACCATTCATAAAGGTAATTTAAGAAACACTACTTTTCGACGAATAAAACAAAGTCTCGGCGTGCTGCGCCAGAAAGCAAAGCGCAGGAACTTACGCCTGACACCGTGTAAACACAAAAAGTCGTGGGGTTAAAAACTACGTTTTGCTGAGCAAACGCATATCATAACATAACATGGCGTATGCGCCGCGCATATGGCCTATCGGGAACAGTAGAAAACAACCGAGCACACTTGCACTATACACGTCGCCATATTCAAACGCTTTATGCTTGCTATTAATGCTATTTCACGCCATTTTACTCACAATATTACGTGATTAAAAAAAGAATCAACAAAACTCACCTTTCTCTAAGCATCTTGTATCTTGTATCTGAAGGCGGTCGTCGCCAACGAGCTTTCAGGCCAGCCAGTGCATGTTAAAGTTCAGCATGTCACACCTCGTCCTCGCGCCGAACAACTGAATTATAAACAAATGTGTTAAGGTAATCATTTCAACATCAATGACATATCACGCGACACACCAACAATACGCAGTTGAACTTGAAATCAATAACCCCAAGACCCAAGAACTCCAATGCAAAATCACTAGCACTAGTAATTGCGTTCATGTTCATGACTAGTTTGCAAAATAAGCTAAAAGAACCTTGGAAACTGCACATCAGTGGTATTTCCATCGTTGATTCGTGGCACACTCGTACACCTGCTGCTTGTTACAGTAGACCGTCGAAGATACCTTGTGGCCTTGCCCTCAACGAGCACACCTGCCAAATGCATGTCATTGGTCATCCTCGAATGCATACCGGATGGTACAGTAACCCGCAGGTTGCCTGAAAGGAACTGTCAATGTATGGTGGGTTTTGTTCTTTATTGTGAAACCGTTTCATAGTTACAATGAGGTAACAATGCACAAAACAGCAAATGCCTTTCTGATAGCCATATCCAATCACCAATCCTTCATAAGCAATTGTCACAATGCGTCGACTAAATTTAAAGGCAACTTCATGGCAAACCATGAGGATAGAGAGCTCTATTCGGAAACACTAATTCAAATTATAAGATGAAAAGTCGGCTGATAGACAATGTCTTACCGCACACCAGTAATGGAGTTCGTGGAGTACACGTCATGCGTGCACTCACAAACAGATGAGTCCAATAGAGTTTGTTCAAAGCCTTGATGAAGACAGCGCTCTAAAGTAGTTAATGCAAAGTTCACTAAGATAAAGGTCAATAGCATCTTGCAAACCTGGCCCAGGCTGACAAAAATTCGCCAAAATTTGGTGACAAACTACTGCCATAGGAGCGCCAAATTCGGGCCGGGCCGGCGTTTTCCATTTTGTAACTGTGAAAATGTGCAACAAAGCTCACTATACTATTCATTATAACATAATTTCGTTCTTGACAGTGTATCCCGAATAAAAAGTGGTAAGCTGAAAGGTAAATTTCTCAGTTCGCACGAAAAACGCTCAAAGTACTTGGTCAGCCTAGGCCGAGACTCTCAAACTAGTCAAAACTTAAGTTTAAGACTTATCTTTGACCTTTCAGGAGGATCCAGCACTAGGTTCCGTCCAGCGGTCCTGGGCGTCGCACCATCCCCACCCCACAGCTACCGAAATGAAGTAAACTGAAATACAAAATCATACACGTAGGCGAACGCAGTGAGCCAATACACAGCAAAATCTATCTCAAGGAAGAGCAAGCAAACCCAACTGCAAAAAGGAAACAATACAATCTAGATGAGCATACCATGAGCCATTCCTTATTCGGCGCTTCGGCTCAAACTCATTCAGTCGTGGCACGTGATGTCTCCTCCTTGATCTCGTTGCGCAACAACTGTTCTTATAACCTGACCTGACAATAAAAAAATTAATTTGTACTGAAAACCGTAAAATAGCTACACAAACAAATACGACGAACACCCTGAAATACGTGATTAGAACCTGAAAATTGATTAGTATCAAACAATAAATCTAATCATAAAGAATAAAGAATAATAATAGAAAATAACAGCAATGACTCGGTTTTAAAAACCTGAAATATATTATATTAAATGAGCGCATCCCATCACGGAGCGCGACCTGAAACAAGATTAGTCTCCCAAAAGGGGTTTCCCTTTCGGGACGGTTAAGTGAGCTAAGACCCTGCCCCCAAACCGGTAGTGCTAACCCAACCCCTTGGAGAGCCGGCACCACGACGGTGGCGCAAACTAGGGGATACTGACACTAGCGGATCTGCATACGGTTCAACACGGGGGAATCTTGGCAGAAACTTGGTTTCCTCCACGGACTTGATTTGGCTCCTCTTTGGGCCCAGTTAATCAATAGTACCTATTGGTGGGTAATTAATATACGAGAAATACAACAAATGAAAATAGTACGAAGACTCAGTAAGTATCACAAAACCCTAGACTTACAATAGCAAAATGGTAGTAAAAATAACCTACATAGAAATTGCAAGAAAACAATCAACAAAATCCTACAAAAAGGTGGAAAAGTCTGGGAACTCATCTGAATATCATCTATTGAAATCGGGCTCAATTCCAAAGGTGCCCTTTGCTCTCTCTCTCTCTCTCTCTCTCGCTCATTTTTTTTATATTCATCGTCCACCCACTAACCCTAATACACACACAAACCCCCGACCACCTTGAGTTGATCAAGAAACCAACAAATGACTTCAGATGAGTTGAAGGGAAAGTATCGTAGAGATACTAGACCACTAGTATCCCTATTCTACTTACCCGAATAAGGCAAAGACCTAGTAGGAAGAGGGGGTTTCTAACACCAACTATATATGTACAATCACTAAGGGGGTCTACTAAAACTAGTATCTAACTAGGGGATCATATACGAGAGGCGACTAAAATATCAAGCAGATAGCGAGGAGATCCAAGTATCCGGGACTAGCAGGGTCTTGGATTAATGACGAGTTAATAATATATACATACACACATAAAGGGGGTTTGGGTTACTATGTAAGGGGGTTACTATGTAAACAAAAGAAACGACTAAGCCAGGCACCAATATACATAGTCGTTTCACATGCTTGCATTTTCCAAACAGGTACTAGGTGACTACTCTACCTAAAAAAATCGCAAATCCACTGGCTTGACTGTATTGAAGAGAGCTTCAGAACGATCACATCAGACGACACGCGGGAAGGCAATCTAAACAATTACGATAATTAATTACAGATTATTCGCTCGACGGCTCGACCCCCTCAGTGGAAGCGGAGCTGTTGGCGCATCGCTCCAAGCGTCGCCTCAAATATGATTCTCAGAAATGAGGGAGCATCAGTAATCAAATCACAGTACAGTACATAACGCAAAAACCAACCAAACTAAAAGCGTCGTCCACGTTCAGCAGGCAGAAGATGCATCCATCGATCAGCAGCCAAACGGCACAATCCGAGACGACCTGAATAAAACAAAACATAATTCTAATGAAAATGAATTCACAAACTGACAAACAGACTGCCAGACAAACTGCTAAACACTAAAAGTGACACGGTACAATGGAAGGGAACCTAAACAAACGAGGACGTTTTAGACATGTAAATATCGCTAACTAATAACTAACTCTTAACCCGGGTCGGGCTAAAAAAGAAAAGCAAGCCAAAATTTAACAACTGACCATTGCACCTGACAAGTGGGCCATTGCATCTGACAAGTCCATTCCAGGACTAGCATACATCATGAAGATTCCCTGGAAGAAAACATCAAAAATACATATCAAACTACCGAATTTTCGGACACGTAATCAGTACAAGGCAATGAAAAGTACACAACATGACACAGAAGAATTTAATTTCAATTCCTAATATGAACATGCAAAGACTAAGGACTTACATCTCAATGGTATCTTCACTTGGCAGTCTTCCGGGCACAACTTTAGTATCTTATAGAGAAAGTTATTGCGCGGAAGGCCTAGACCTGACCCACGTCCAGTCTGCCATACTGCAGCTGGCACCGACGCAACGGAGGGGAACCTTAAACAACAACATTTAAAAAGGAACGGTTATGATAACAAACAAACGAGACTAATATCAACAGATAGCAAAGCAACATGGAATCCCGTTAGTTTTGGAGCCAGTCAGCATAGAATACGACATTTTTACGGCACTAAACCTTGAAGTCCAGCCCAAAAAAAACAATAAAAGTCAAAAACATAACTGACCATTTGCATCAGTGGGCGGGCAGCATCCAATGGAACAATCATATTGTTCATGGAACAATCCTGTTCCTGGACTACCGAGCCTCCAGCTCCAACCTTCAGCCAAACTGGCAAGGTCAGAGTCCTTGGTAACGGACGAAACAGTTCCTGGAAGGAAAACAATAAAAAAATTCAATAGCCATAGGTTCATATCCAAAAAAACCAGGAATGCGAAATGCAAAGTACAAAGCAGACAGATAACAAGAAATACTAGAATAGAAATGCAAACAAACAAGATAATACTTACATCTGATTACGGAGCTCCATTGGCGGACTTCCGTGCACAACTTGTCACTTGTGGACAACAAGGTTCAGTGCCGAAGAGCCTAATCCTACCCGCAGGCCAGGCCACCGTGGGGCAGCTTGGCACACGATGCAGATGGAAGAAACCTAAACAAAGGATCAAGTGAAAAAATGAAACACTGTATTGCGGAACAGCAAGGCAACATGGCATACTAAGTAGAGTAGTCGAGCACAAAGGCGAGAAAATCAAATCAAACAACTAACCAAATTCATCAGCGGGCGGGCAGCGTCCAATGGAACAATCATATTGTTCACTAACAGAACATCGCGTTCCTGGACTACCGAGCCTCCAGCTCCAACCTTCAGCCAAACTGGCACGGTCAGAGTCCTTGGTAACGGATGAAACAGTTCCTGGAAGGAAAACAATAAAAAATTCAATAGTCATAGGTTCATATCCAAAAAAAAAAAAGAATGCGAAATGCAAAGTACAAAGCAGACAGATAACAAGAAATAGTAGAATAGTAATGCAAACAAACAAGGCAATGACTTACATCTGATTACGGGGCTCCATTGGCGGACTTCCGTGCACAACTTGTCACTTGTAGACAACAAGGTTCAGTGCCGGAAGAGCCTAGTCCTACCCGCAGGCCAGGCCACCGTGGGGCAGCTTGGCACACGATGCAGATGGAAGAAACCTAAACAAATGATCAAGTGTAAGAATGAAACATTGCATTATGATAAGAAACAAACCTACAAGCAATAGCCAGCGACTAGAGGACCAGCAATGCAACATGGTATACTAAGTCGAGTCGTCGAGCACAAGGGCAAGAAAATCAAATCAATGCTCAAACAACTAACCAAATGCATCAGCGGGCGGGCAGCGTCCTTCATGGTCTAGTCGACGTTTGACTTCCAATGAGTAAAGTCAAATCGAGACGGACGAAATCGAAACGTTCCTGAAAAGAAAACAATAAGAATCCATAGCCAAACAATAAGAATCCATAGCCAAGAATCAATCTAAAACAACCGAGAAAACAAACAAAAAACGAATAGATAACGAAAACAAGCAACCCAACCAAAGAAGGTTAACCCATCGATACATATGATTAAATTGGATATATGATCCACAGATATGAATCAAATCCGGGGGTAAAAGTTACAATTTATATGTTTTGTTGAAACATATTTTTGTCACTTCGACCATCTTTTGCTTTGAACAAAATGTGATTACGTGAAACAATTTGAAAATATATACAACAAACATTGCGTGAGAAATAGCGTACAGAGCCCCAGATTACGCATTGAAATTATCTGGGCACGCAGTAACGCTGTGATGCAATTTTCACCTCTGATAAAGATCGCGGCACAATATGTAAGTGTACGTATCAAAATAAGTGTTCAAATTTTATGCTCACCATTCTCGTTCATCTTCAGCCTTGGATCCCCTCATAAGTGTGGTAAGTGTTCTTAAACACAAGATTCTCCTCGTTCCCTCAACGACAGAGTACATAGTAGTGCCTGAAAACAGAAGGTGTAAAATATAAAGTACGATATTTAAGTTCTGGATCGCAAACTGAAAATGTAAAGAATTATGAGAAGAAAAAAAACAATAGTATAGCAGCAATGAAGCTCAAGTCGCACTGAAGGATCATCTTGCAAGCGAGGGTACTCAGTATGCAGAACAGAAAGAAACAAGAAACCGTAAGTCACCTACAGTATCTGTCGACGACAAAGCAGCCTGGCGTCCAGCTATCACTAATTATAGTTATGGACATCATGTCGCAAAAGTTCTCGTTGTTGTCATTCGCCAGCTCACTGTTCTTCTCCTGAAATGAAAGAATGAAAGTCCGAATGCTCCGAAATGTTTCACACAAAAAAATAAGTCAGCTCGGGATCGATTGTCTGTCTCCCAGACCCGATATTCGAAATTCAGTGAGACATATTGTTACATGCCCCCACACGTATTATGGGGTTTGCAAGTATGCCCGATTTTCCTTGCAAGTATCGAAAAATTTACCGTATCTTGGCACTACACGAGCATATCTACAGGCAGTTTTTACGACCGATAGCCACGGGACCAATTGTTCAACAAAAAATGTCTTTGATGGCGGATTTTCTATAGTGCGGATGTGTCAAAGTTACGGTAAAGTTGTGTAAAAAGCACACGATTTTGCGAATTGATACTTGCAAGGAAAACTCGCGGTTTTTGGCATACTTGCAAACCCCATTAGTGAAAAAGATACATCAACACAGACACGTTACTTATAAACTTATAGAAATAAACTTTAAACTACCTTCCGATAGCACTTCCACACATTGAGCGGATAGATCAGTAGGCAATCCACATCCAAAATTCAGAGCTTTCCATTTTCCACACATACGACGGTAACAGGGAACCGCAACCCTTGAGCGAACACTAAAGTTTGGAAATCCTGTATTATAATACGGTAAGGAATCACAAGAAACCAGTACGCGCTTTCACCCCTCCCCTCATGACCATTCTGGGTATAAATCAATGCGAAATGACGCATCAACCATGCCCGAGGTCTGTCTGCCCATCTCCGGATCTCCGGAAATCATTACGGCGTATTCGATGAAACACATTGTTTTCCTACATAACGGTCATCTATGGTAAAGCTCCTACCAAGTTTACAATGTATATATTGTGAAACATAGCGTCCTTAGCACCATGTTTCGCATCGAAATTATAGCCTGAAAAAAGAAACTTCTCGTACAACAAAACAAAATAATGCCAAAACAAACATACCTTGTTCACTCCTTCATATGACCACATTCCATACTCCAGAACTACAGATCCTTCCATCACGAGCAGGACCGAACCAAAGATCTTCAGGTTTAGTCTCACAACAATTATCCAAGCCTGCAATATATTTATATTCAGAAATGCAATCTCAGGACAACTCTATTCTTTTAGCAAAAAAACACTGCTATAGACAAAGTAGTCACCAAGACCAAGAGGTCATCAAGTGGTTGCTAAATGGTTTGGTCGGGAACTTTGAAAGCCAAAGAGTCACTAAAAACAGTCCTTACCTCATGCACATTTATACAGAAACAAGTCTTCTGTTTGAGCCGAAGACAAACGACCAAAACTTTCGCTAGTTCACATCGCCAGTTACCACATCTGCGGTTCAGTGGTTCAGTAGCCTGAAAAAAACACGTACTTCATTTATTTCAAGCACAACTGCACAACAAGCACAAAAAAATAAAATACAGTCCAAAGGACATAAAAAACGGCAGCAGATAAGCTTCGGAAAAACAATGAGACGACCGAGACCATATGCAACATACAGTGCCGTAGAAACTGTACAGAAACTGTAAGATGCAGTAACATGGAAACTGTAACATACAGATTCAGTAACACATATTGCAACATACAGTAAGATACTTCAAGATCAAGTAAAGCGAGAAACAAGCTTAATAAACGTGCATTTACCTCATTAACTGTGTCTCGTATAATACAGGGGAGCAAAATGACAGCCGCTCCATTCTCCATTCATCTTTTGCCTTCGTCGCCACTGTACAATAAACGACGACCTGAAACTGCTATCATTCATTCAGGAACATAATACCGTAAAATGAGTGAACAAACAGGAGAGCAAGCACAATACAAATAGAAGCAAGTAAATTCAATGGTTAAAGCACAGGAAACTCGCAATTCGATTTCCATACACAATTGGCGTCGCTTCAACGGATCTCGCGTAGTACAGGGGAGCAACACAATTATTCTCCATTCGGATGGAGATCCAGCAGGCAGCCAGGGCAACAAACCTCTACACCATAAGATTCCACCATCTGAAATTCAAAGCATAAAGTTGGGTAAAGTTTACAGCACGGATACAAGAGCCCCATATTGCTACCTTTCTTTCTAAGTTCCAAGCAATACAGTGAAAGCTGAAGCGTATTATTCATTAGCAAAAAGATAATCGATAAACTGTATATGTCAACAAACATTCGCGAATAACAACTTTCATGGACCACGTTGAAATCAAAGAGAGGACAGGTGAGGGTGAGAGTAGATGAGAGTAGATTAAAAAAATGTTACATACCTAGAATTCAACATACAACATCCGTGATTTCCATCTTCTTATTCCGTTTCTCCTCGGAGGCCATCACAAGTGATTTCGCCAATCCGGCCTATAAACATAAAAAAAGATGAATTAAAAGTTATATGGGCAGAACAAAGAGTCAAACGGTTTTGTCACCGCACTCACTATTATATGAAAATAAGGGAAAAATTTCTATATGAATAATGAATAAAAGAAAATGTTTTGAAGTGGAGGCGGGACCAAATCCCGCGATTTCTTTCCGCGCGTTCGTTGCTTCTTTGAAACGCGCGATTTTTATGCTAATTTATGAATTTCCTACCGTAACTATGATGCATTATTTCGTATCGTACACCTATGATTACGCTAATTAGACCATATAATCATCGCGTCTTTACATGTAAATATATACGAAAAAAGCTTAAAACTAGAGCTGTTTCACCTACTCTGATGCACCCAATTAGATACAAAAAATATATGAAGTAAACAACTCACCTTGATCACTTTTCCAGATACAAGGGGAATTGTCCTTGTCCACATTTTCGAGAATCTCCTATGTTCTTGGCTCACGAAATGCTTCATCCTACATCATTCATGCCAGCTTGCTCCATTCTTACTCGGCATACATCCAAAAGAAATCTGAAATACTTCGTTGACTTGAGTAGTATATTGAGTTGGCAGTGGGCCTGCGCACTTGAACAAATGTTAGTTCACAAACACCAGCCAGTTCCCTAAGTAAGACAGACAATTTTATGGATTGGTTCATAAGTAGATAAACAAGTAAACAAATAAGTATCAAATCATCGAACCTTCCATTTATTCTCCACAAATCCAGTCTTCTCCTCTCATGAAGACCACCCACGACGTTGAGGTTGATGCCGTAACTATTCATTCCACTGGCATCCATATTACCACTCGGCTTAACCCAGCCAGACGACACAAGCTATATCTAAAATACTGGTGTATGAAAGAGCAATGAAACATCGCGAGAGAGCCTAAGACTAAGAACCCTTTTCTCCTCGCTAACCCACTAACCCTAAGGGCGCGTTCGGGATTGCGAAAAGAAAGAAAAGAAATCAAAAAAGTAGTTCGGGATGGCCGGTCGGAAATGTAAATCTTTTCCACAGTACATATAGCCCGTGGGCACAGAGACCACTTATATTTAGATATGCAGAACTATTTGGAGACAATTTGAATGCCTCTGTGCCCACGGGCTATGTGTACTGTGGAAAAGATTTACATTTCCGACCGGCCATCCCGAACTACTTTTTTGATTTCTTTTCTTTCTTTTCGCAATCCCGAACGCGCCCTAAGGGCGCGTTCGGGATTGCGAAAAGAAAGAAAAGAAATCAAAAAAGAAGTTCGGGATGGCCGGTCGGAAATGTAAATCTTTTCCACAGTACATATAGCCCGTGGGCACAGAGACCACTTATATTTAGATATGCAGAACTATTTGGAGACAATTTGAATGCCTCTGTGCCCACGGGCTATGTGTACTGTGGAAAAGATTTACATTTCCGACCGGCCATCCCGAACTACTTTTTTGATTTCTTTTCTTTCTTTTCGCAATCCCGAACGCGCCCTAAGTTGAACTCCTTAGGTTCAGATTTCTGTACCACGAATCCTAAGTTCAAAATTCAAAACTTAGGGATTCGTCCTCTCAGTAAGTTAAGCTTTACATTACCGATGAGCAGGGGATAAATTATTGTTGAATTAAATAGTGCTCCTGCTACTTTAAAATTCTTTTTTTTAATCCACCTTCACAGAGAAAACCCCAAACCTTACATCTCTAGTGTTGCAGAAATTCGACTAACCAATTTCCGTCCATGTTTCGAACACCGACACTACACATACACATCGATACCCAATTAGACACAAACAATTCTAAAGTACTCACCGCAGTCACTTGTCCAGGTTCAAGGGGAATTACGTCCTTGACCGCATTTTCGAGAAACTTCTCTAGTTGGCTCATGATACAAAATTCCTTCTTGCTTCACGCCAGCTTGCTCCATTCTTACTCGGCATACATCACGGACGGAGCTCGAATCTTCTTCTCCATATACAAAAGAGCTGAAAGACTTATTTACGCGGACCTTGATTTCAGAAAAGCAAAAGTTAATCTTCACTTAATAATGGAGCCAAAAACATATCAAAAGTTAGTAGAACAAAAGTTAGTAGAATGTAAGGGCAAAGGCGCGTTCGGGTTGTTCTTTTCGAAAGGAAAACATGCAAATGTATCGTTCCGAAAGGAAAACATGCAAATGTATTTACGAAAGGTTCTAATGCTTAGAGAAAGTAAAAAAATACAGTATGAATTTGCATGTTAACCATGCAAATGTGTGAATTAGCATGTTTAATAACACTTCCTGTAGCCGCGTTCGAGTTGGGGAAAAGTTGTGGAATTCCGGAATTCCATCGTTCGAGATGGGACACCGGAAACGTAAATGTTTTTCCGCTATTTAACCCCAACCGTCGGGGTCAAGCGTCATTTTCGGCTCCTGCAGCGGTTAAAAATATAATCCCACAACGATTCCACTACGGTATTTTTGCTTTTCCACGCACGTTTTTCCGTCCAACTCGAACGGTGGACTTCCGGAATTCCACAACTTTTTCCCAAACTCGAACGCGGCTTTTCGGAAAGAGCAACCCGAACGCGCCTCACGGTGATGATAAAGAAAGCGATCCTGCAGTATACCAATAACATGCTTATTACACAAAAAGAGTGGGCGAACATTTGTATTGCCAACCTAGAAGCTGCATCATGAGTATAAAAGTGCTCGCGCACGCGTTAGAAGAAAAGGCCTTTAAGCTCTTTAGTTCTTAAGAAGTGGCTTTTGACCATAAGGACGCTAACGTAAGGAACAGAGGGCAAGAAGGGGCTTACTTCAAATCAACGCAACAACTAGGTAGGATGGTAATCGCATAGTAATCAATGAAATAACTGCAGATTTGAGAGCTTGAACATCATCAAATGATGCCAGTGAGCGAAACAAGGGAGACTGAATGTAAAGCTGAGCGAACTGTAGGTAAGCATTCAAGGATTGGACTGCGTAAGTGCTTGGTCCGCCAAGGAAAGTTTCACACATGTTTCGATAAAGTACATAGAAGGTTAGCCTATGTCAATAAAGATATGACTGTGTAAATGAATGAATGACAGACAAAGATAAAAGAAATGGAGAGACAGAGGCAGAAGCTATGTACTGTCATAATTCATAATTAAGCGCATTACAGTAACCTCACAGCCAAGAACTATACGATCGTAAAGCACATCAAATAACAGATCAAAAGTTAGTGGAACATAATGCACATGCAGAACAGAATTCATATATATAATGGTAAGAAAGAAAAGACAATGGATCCTCCTACGGAATACCAATACCATAAAGATAAAGCATGTCATTATGCATAACATCGCACGAAATATTGTCAATATACAAGTGCTTAGTGCTCGCGCAGCTTTAGAAGGAAAGGCCTTTATGGTCTTAGTTCTTAAGAAATAGCTTTTACCATAAGGGGCTAGATTATAGGCCAACTTCAAAGTCAGCGCAAAACAAAAGAATCAATCCTTGCTTATCACAAGCATCTTTGGTTTAGAACTTGAACAACTGATCATCAAATGATGCCAATGGGCAAAACAAGAGAAACTCATTGGAAATCTGAGCTCAGTTTTGAACGGTAAGTGGGTAAGCATTCAAGGATTAGGCGTTGAAAGCGTTAGGAATGACTATGTAAGTGCTTGGTCCGCCAAGGAAAGCTTCACAAAGCTTCAGGTAAAAAAGTGAAGCATATTAGCCTAGTATATGAAGAAATCTGTTTACCTAATGAATGAGAAAGATAGACAAAGTGAAAGAATACGGAGAAACAGAGGGAGAAGTTACACACTGTCATAATTCAGGGCATTACAGTAACCTCATAGCCAACAACTATACGATAAATTCGTAAAGCGGCGTTAATAAAGTAAATAGCATTACAGCAATCGATATAATCAAAATAAAACACCAACTCCCACTTACGTAGACAATGCGAAATGAATTTGCATATGAAAATAAATGCAAATTCTTTCATATGCTAATTTCGAGAGCGGCGAGTCACATTTCTGCAAGGCGAGAGAGACTGATGCAGCAAGCGTCATGATACGTTTCAACTATCCTACAAGTACAAGGGCGCAATACAAACACTAACTTTAGCATCAGGACACCAAATAATGATTCTACGACTATAAATGACAGTGAAGATGAAGAGTACATGGAATTCTAAAGTAAAACGAATAAATTCTACACCATAACGTACAGTATACCGACACGATTATGCACCATTTCCCACTACGCTCGCAATGCCAATTTTGGTACAAACATCAAGGTAAAAAACATTAATAATATTAATAATAACTCAATAACTCATCACCATTCCAAAAGACAGACACTGTGAGAACACAGTTACAGTAAGCAAACGTTAGTCCTAACTCAAGCATACCCTAGCTTTTCGATATAATTGTACACAATAAACCACAGAATAACTTAATAAAATAATGTTGCACTGCTATTCAACGACACTTAACCGATCACCAGTAATATGTTTGTTACAACTTAAACCATAAACAATGACCTTTATCCAGTACCTTATGACGACAGCTAATTGCTAATAACGCGTTATGTAACCACTTTAATAACAGTTCAAGGCCCACCACCTTTCTAACAAACTTTGTGTACCGGTGCACATACCAACGAAATTGAACTTACACCATGACTGTAAGAACAAGAAACGAGTCCACAAAACAATGATAGCAAATTCGTTTATTCAGTCGGTCGATTAAAATCTTATCAAAATATCAATTAAATACATCCAACATAAAGATGATGCGTAAACAAGGACGTCTTCAGGTTGCATAGTTTCATGCGCAACATGTGTAGGGGTAGATTTTTGTAAAATATGTTAATTCGTCACAGAAATAATAGACTAGAACAGAATCATGCACACCTAACCTATACTTGGACTGACCAACATCAAAACATGAAAAGTAATAGTCTGCATGTACAAATACAAGTCCAACCAAAAGAACAAGGCGACAAACATCATTAAAGATATACATAAAAGCGAAAATAAAACCATACCACTACTTATTTGGCGACCTCACTTCCTTCTTTCCACACGACGGCCATGACAAAAAGCGGACAAGAAGTAGTCTCCCAAGCGTGTACGAGTGACGTGCCGAATCAAGTAAACCATTGTTAAGTTCTAAGGTAACCTCCCTGCACAATGATCTTTTTCTTTTGGCCATTTTGGCGATGAACCCAGAAAGATGTACCCGATTTCGATGAAATATATCGCTCTTAGAAATGCGCCTATCACTACTAACCACCATTAACCATTATAACTACAGTAAACAGACCACCGTCACAGACCGCACATCGAATAACATTTGTTTGAACTTTTACAGGTAAATTCAGTTACAAGTTTCAACTACTAGAGAACAAGAAGTGACAAAAATTAAAATGCAAATATTAGACTGGATAGGCAACACCCACCATTACAATAAACTAAGTCATTTTCGTCTCGGGGGCCCACTAACCATCCTCCTTCACCGACCGATGACCCATGCTTCTGTGTTCAACGATAGAGAAGAAGGAATCCTAAAACTAGAATGTGAAATATGAACAAATAACAACCCCGGATAACTAAACCTTACAATACTACAAAGAACCAGTATAAAACTATTAAAAACCCATACAAACAGCCATCAACTACAAATGAACTACCAAAAAAAACTCGACATTGTTACGACGTTACAAACAAGCCAGTCGAGTGCATAATAGCTGATGCACAGCTAAACAGCTATAAGATAAGTGTAGGAGATCGGTTCCCCGTACCGTACATAGGCAAATGGGTGATGATGTTTCAAGCTGACGCTACAGTACCCCTTTCATAAAGCAAAGCATGGCGACATGGTGCTCAATTGATAACTGCCGAAACAGACAATGAAACCCACCGGCACTCTCAATCAAATATCGGGTAGCGCCATATAAACAAGTCCGTGTCCGTCTAAAAAGTATCCGTAGAAATTGGTTCACCACCCCCTAGGATGCCCCTAATTTGAGACCTTCCCGGAGTGCAAATGTCCGGAGCCTGTGCATGCTGCCTATTGCGCGGTATTTTGTGCACCCTCCTTCTTAAAAAGCGTGCACAGGTGAGCTAACAACGATGTGAGTACGCGCGCGCCTAGATGCACACGTTCCGCGCAGGCGCAGCCTACTCCCCTAAAGCTAAGATACCAAAATTCGGAGTTCGGAGGCAAAATAAATAAAACGAAAAACCAACCAAAAAAAGACTTCTATCGTAAATGGGACCTCGTTCTTTTCTCTATCCAAACTAGCTCAGGACTGAGATATACTACGCGTAGACCGAAGACCTGAAACCCGTACCGTATTGCAGAAAAAAAAACAGAAATGAAAGACAGTACAGTGACCGGGTCGTGCAAGTTACTCACGCAAACTAAAAAGCGAAACGTGCGCGAAATGTGTACGTCAAATCGGTTGATAAGCCAGACCAGGGAGAGGCCCCTCTACCTAACTAATAGGGTGTGCGAGTGCGCATGTGCTGCGCCAGACGGACACAAAAATAATGATTTAAGAGCATGAAACCAACCTGTCAATTTCTGGGTACAGAAAGGGCATTTATCTCCTTCTGTAACGAATCGAGAAACGCATTCGCCGAAGTGAAACCGGTGGGACGATGACGATGATGAAACCTTAATTGAATAGTAGAAATGAGAGAATCGGGAAATACACACATATGACACATTGTGGCAACCGACATGACAGCGCTGCCTATGACAACGCGTGACATTTATGTTGCGTGGCAAAAAAGGGGTTCGCAATATTCGCATACATCTCGCCGCGGTGCCGCGCACTTCGCACAGACTTCACTCTTCACTAGACCCACCGATCCACGACAGGTACGCCCACAGAAAGGGCGGCGCACCGACCGGACAAAAAAAGTGAAACATGCAGAAACAGACAAGAAGGGCGTGCGGTGTGCGGCGCTTTGCCCAATCTTTGCCCGGATTTCGCGAAAGGGTAGTAGTCAGTGCAAGTGCACTCGCATGAACTGGCGAGAATTCGGCGAAGAATGGGTGAAGTGCACTACGTGCGGCGAGATGTAGGCGAACTTTTCTTTCGCCGCACTGCCGCACATCAACCGAGTTTCGTCAGTGGTCAGACGCAGACGGTTAATAACTCACATTCAGACACCGAGCAAACTGTCAAACTTTAATAGAACTAAATTGACATGAGTTTAATAAACGGTCATATAGATAGTGTTTGGGCGCATTCGAGATGGACATTTTCCGGAAAAGAAAAGAAAAAAGTGCTTCGAGATGGGCACCGAGAAAAAAATAATACATGCAAAATAATTGTCGAAAATGCAGATGTACCGTAATTGAAACTAAAATCAATCGATCATTTGCATGTGTATGCGTGGCAATTGCATTCTTTTCTGGTGTGGTCCATCTCGAACCAAAAGTTTTCCGGGAAAAGTAGGAAAATGTCCATCTCGAATGCGCCCTTTGAAAGGTTGCTTTGAAAGTACGAAGTTACAAAAAAAGAAAAGAACAAAATGGATCATTTTGTGAATATAGTACAACGCAGAAAGAACAGTGTAGTCATAATCGTACCACTACCACAGCGACAAAAATTAGTCATTGTGTAGTTCCCCGAAAAGTAAGTAAGAAGGAATTAAACTATAAACCCAGAATCCATCATATAAAAAAATCTAGTAAATAATCCAACCTTTCCGTAGCAAGCAGCCATCCAGAAGCACGTTTCGCCTCCGGGGTGGATTAAACTGACTACACTCCACTCCACCGCATCACAGGAATAGTGACAGATCGTTAACGCTCGCTGCTCATATCGGAGAGTGTGTGTCTAGTAGAAGATTGACCGGCCCAATACTAATCGAGCACTCTGAAGTCCGAAATAATGGTCCTGATGTCCTGAAAGTGAAACGAATAAATAAAGAAAGCCAGCCAGCCAAACGAACTGAACCCAATTTACTCAAAATCTATGAAGGAACCCGCTCGCAGCAAGATAGTCAAATATAAAATGACTACAAGTCACAAATCGCGGACATCTTCAACTAGCATATTCTTTCTGCAGTATAATAAAAAGCTAAAAATGAGATACGAATGCAAAAGAACGAGAAAACAGGGTTCAAGAACATTAGGTACTAACAACGGAGCAATCTCTTAGTAAATGAGCAAAAAAGTATCATATATTATGGGGTTTCCATGTATGCGATTCGCACTTGCGAAAATGACAAACCGCTGTCCATGTTCAAGTCATTTTACATGCGTGTCAACTGCCTACCGTAACCCATGCGAATCGCGCGTTTGACATGGTCCTGCAGCGAAAGTGTATCAGATCCATACTATTTGAAATAGATCCGTACTATTTTGAAATAGATCCATAATAGATCCAAAATCGCTGCGGGACCATGTCATTTACATCGACTTCTTGAACATGGACAGCGTTTTGTCATTTTCGCAAGTGCGAATCGCATACATGGAAACCCCATTAGAGTGAAGCAGTGAAGAAATAATAAACGTACATGGGTAGTTTCAGAAACAATAACGGATGATCACGTAGAAATATTCCCAGGTCCAGGTGCCAGACGAGCAGCTCAATTATCCAACACAGACATTCAGATACTAAAAAAAAACTAATAAACAAAGGAAGAAAACTTTGATTCCAAATAAGATGCTATAAGATAAGAGAGTGATGGAGACCAACGACGTTGTAAGTCAAACAGTAAAGGAAATGTGGAAAAATATAAAAACCAGCAAATAATTTAGTTTTCAAGGAATTCTGAATTATTGGTGAAACCAAACCCAATCAAGAAACTAAACAAGAACAGTAACGCAGGAAAGATTAAATTAATGGGTTTCTGATGCTTTCTGGTACACAGGACGACACAAAAAGGGTGAGAAAACACAAAACACATTCAGGGTGAAAACTGGAAAAAAGGGCTCTCGGATCAAACCCAAACTATGTTAGCGCTATCGCGCTAACAAAGGATAAAAACACAACAAAATAACTGGACAAATATGTACACATGGAGAATAAGCTTAGGAAAGGAAGAGGGAAATGTAAATAAGGAAAATACCGATTTGAAAGTGTTTTTAGATTAAAAACCTTTTGCGGTTACTAAATAACTACGGGAGTTTCTCCTCGCTAATACACCAGCTCGTTACAGATGCATAAGACCAAGACGGATATAAAGTGCTAAGGGCAAGCCATGGACTAGGCCTCCAAATCTACAAAAATGTTATTACACTGTACCCCGCCTTCCCAAGGAGTACGGAAAACCCTATGCCACATAAAACTAAAGAAATAAGAAAATAAAATAATGAGTTCAACAATAAAGATCTATAGATACACATTGGGCATGCACAGAAGTCTCCCCATGTGCAAGACACAATTCGGATGAGTAAATGGATCGAATTCAATAACGCGTTCATTCACTATTAAAGGGAATATGTAAGCACTCAAAATGAGCAAAACAACTGCGAAACTAAAGTTTCCACACCAGACATGAATTTAAGTAGGCGACTGAATATGTAAATTCGAATATTCTCATTTGCATGCAAATATGTCGCTGTTGCATGCTATATGCCGATGTATGCACACATATGCAAAATTATTTGCTCCATCAGCACTGCCGTGTAAGCCAGGGGGTCAAGCAACGCGTTTACTATGGAAAAGATGAACTTTGAAAATCATTTTCTTTTAAATGGGAAACTTTTAACAATTTTTGTTGTTGTTTCCTTAATGAGGAACACACATTCTATTAATACAGCTTAACTTCAAAAAGGGCATACATATTCCCTTTAACATAATAATAATAAAACTTTTCAAAGCGGGCCGGCGAAAAAAAAAAAAATAAATGCGCGGGCTTCCACTATGCGTTGCAACTACGGTATAGCAAACAAATTTTATAGTCTGTAATTAGCATACAAATTAGCATGCGAATAAAATACACGTAGACTAAATTCTTATTCTAATTTACACTTTCGACTTTTAGTCGTCTGTTGCGGCTGCTTCCAGAATCGTCTGATGAAGTGAGTTTTATTTTTGTTTATATATTGTAGATTTGAATTTTTTTGTAGTTCTCAGCTATTCTATAGCTTCCATACGTATCACAACTGAGTTTAAGACCACTTTGGATTGATTCCTTGAATGTTACCTTGTATTTCGGTAACTTTATTTTGCTAATATCTTCTTTTTTTCAACTTGGAATGATCAACTACGAGGACGATCAACTAAGAAATGAAGTGAATGCTACAATGGTACAAAACTATCAGGATTGGTTGAAGGAATTGGAAATGGTCAGTTGTCTGTGTTTACTAATCACTTGCAACAGTGGGTTCCAAATAGAATACAAAAACCTTGCCGATGCACTTAATTTGGACGAATTGCGTTTTATTGCAATTGTAACTAAAGGAAGGGCTTTATCGTAAGCCGGAACTAGCAATATTGTGCAAAAAGTAGACGCCGCGCAGTAAAATGGGTACGCTACATAGCGTAGCGCAGCTAGTCTAGAGTGCGCGGGGGGACGCACTAATGTCGAACCAGTTGCGCACAATTGGCGCACGTGTTTCCTCTGATAGCTGCGCCGGATGTGCGCGGACTTATTACCACCTGTATTACTATCTATGTAGCCCTATATAATTGTCTCGTAGTTATTCTGTTGTTTTAGTGTAACTCTGTTTGGTCATTCATTCAACTTTACTCAAACCTACCGTGGATTCGTACGCAACAAGGCGGATGAGAGCGATCTAGTTCGAGGGAATACGGGAGGGACGCGTAAGTGTCCCCACAGGTACGCGAAACAGCAATGACCGGTAAAATGAAAAATGAGCGCATCCCAGACGGGAGTGCGACCTGGACGAGACCCTTCCGAAAGGTGTTTCGCTGGGTGTGTACGGGTAAGTGAGGTAAGATCAGGCCCCCAGGCCACCAGTGCTCGCCCGGCCCTGCGGCGGGCTGGTACCGCGGCACAGGCGACGCGAAGGGACGCTGGCGCTATCGAGGAGCGGCAGGGGAGATGCGGCTTGTGGAAGAGGTAGCGAGGAGGGGACGGAAGCGGAGGAGAGGAGGTGAGTTGGCGGGTCATTGAGGTGGTTGATTAGTATATTAGGGGTGCGGCAATGGGAGTAGTAGGGGGAGTTCTCACTAAGGCAACTTATGGTAGTGAAATGGTAGTAGGAATAGTCTACATAGGGATTGTTGCTGGGGTGCTTGTGTTTTGAGAAACCGATTAGTTTTTTCTAGATGTGGTTTTATTGAGGTTTCTCAAAGATGGGTATTCTAGTGTGTAATTTAAGTGTAGAAGTCTGGGGACTCATCTGAATATCATCTAAGCTCTCTCTCTCTCTCTTTCTCTCTTTATATCTCTCTCAGTGATAGTTTAATTGTAGTTCTTGCTTACGCGGACTACGGTGATTTTTTTACACTCTTGAACCATTTGATACAATCTTTTTGACGGGTTTTTATAATCTTTCTTACACTTTGGCACTATCTCGGTGCTAAGGCAGCTATGCATAGTTCAATCCTACGCATACGCAGCAGTCTTATACTATGAACTTACTTTTTTTGAAACTCTCTGACACTTCTATTTTGCAGCTCTCAATGAGCTGAATTCCCTCGATTACATTTCGCGTTGTATGTCATTGTTTGTTGGTTTCTGAATAAATATTTATAAAAAAATGTTTTTGTTTATTGGTTTGTTTGTTTTTTGTTTTTTTTTTTTTTTTTTTTTTTTTTTTTTTTTTTTTTTTTGGTTTGTTTGTTTTGCGCGTTTGGTAATAAAGCATATACATTGTATTTTCCATTCTGACTGCTGTAAAGTGATTGTTTGAGTTGATTTTGACTTATTTTCTTTTGCGCGAGCTAGCCAGCTTGTGATGTAATCTTGAATCCGAGTTTGGAGTAATGTAGATCGACTAGAAACCGGCTTATGAATAATGTTACGGTTACGGTAATGCTGTATTGGTTGCGGTTGCGCTTACGGTAATTCCCTTGGTTGCGGTTACGATAATTATTATTATTATAATATTACTTATAAACCATATTAATATTATAATTCTTTATTGGTTGCGGATGCGGTAGTTCTTTATCTTTATGTCTTTATCTTCATTGCTAAGTTGGAATAATGTCTTATCCTCTGTCGTATGTGGTGCGCTCTAACAATAGGATTACTGTACGACCGTTAGTGTTGAGACATGCTCAATCACCAAAAGACATCATAAAGCATTATATTATGACGAGATTTTCTAGCAAAAACATATTTTGACGATTCTCATGCGCCTTGAATTATGACTGTTGTATATTGATTGAAATACATGTCTCATTTGTTTTCTTTAGCGCGGGTTGTAATTTGTTGGCCATTTGTCGAGGTGACGGTCATTTTTAACATTAGCGAGAATGTTAACCCACAAGTCTTACATATAGTCCTGCGGTCCTGCGTCCGCAGTTGGTTTACTATAGCTAAATATGTTATTGTTGCTAACATAATCGGTGTATTCTGCATAAACGGCATCGTTGCTGAACAATTGGTAAAAGAAAATCGTGTTAGTATGCACACAGTGGTCGCCCTCGGATAAATGGCGAACGCATGGCTCAGGTGCGGCGAACTTTTTATAAAGGGTAGTAGGTCCGTGAGCCAATGCCAAAATAACTGACACGGAAGCATCAACATACGGAAAGTACGGTAAATTTAAAAGAATTGTCGTTGGTGCGTCACTGAGAGCCGATGAGTTGCGCGCCGCACCATTTCGGGAAACAAAATGCGCGCCGCAAAGGAATGGGAAACAAAATGTGAATACCACTTTATTCAGACATACAATCATCACACATAGACTTAAGCATGTAGAATCCAGGGTCCCGTTTTGCTCTCGAAGTCGGGGATCTTCATTTTTAGCTCCAATCCAAGGCGGTGTCTCTTAGCCGATGTGTTCCATAGAGTGAAGTAGACGGTAGAAGACGGCACAGAAGATAATACAGAGCGAAAGGTCCGTCCTAAGGCTAGGCAAGGGGAGCGCCTTAACTTTATTCCCGACGCCGTGGCATGTTTGCAAGATGGTAGCACTGGGCGGGATTCGAACCCGGGTCGTATGGGTGAGAGACGAGAACTTTGCCAGTGAGCCACGACGCCCCCTGCGCGCGGAATAGAAATGGCGCGCAAAGTGTTTCCCGAAAAGGTGCGGAAATGGTGCGGGGCGCAACTTGCGCCCCGCACCATTTCCGTACCTTTTCGGCAACGTTTTTGAAAGCGCTCGGAGGATCTGCCGTAAGTGCAGTTGTTGTACTAATATTTTTCCGCAAGCACAGATCTAGCATGTGTTGTGTGGCCGAGTGGTCTAAGGCGCTGTTCAGAGAAAGTACCTAACAAGAGTGTAGGGTTCGCATCCAGCACGCTGCTTTCATTTTGCAGTTGTTACTTTTCCCGCACCTTTTCGGCAACGGTTTGGGGGTGTTTCCCGCAACAGTTTGGGGGTGTTTCCCGCACCAAAACGGCAACCAAAGACGGTGAGAAAACTTTTGCGGCGCGCATCAAATTCTTTTGCGGGAAACACCCCCAAACTGTTGCCGCGCGCAACTCTTGAGTTTCGTTGGTTGGTCGAATAATGGAGAACGAAAAAGAATAACCATGTTTCATGAAATGCATAACAAACTTACTCAAGAAACACGAGCAATTTTCGAGGCATAAATAAATGCCGACCGAGGGATCAAAAAATTGATGGTTTCTAACGTATCCAGTCGAAGAAAACACTTCTACACGCATTTTTAGGCTCATTATACTTCTTGATGTAAACGACCAGCTCAGTGACCCAAACAGATTTCAATATTTTTATTAAAAATAAATAAAACCTCATTTGCAGGCACCAGAATTAAAAACAAAAACAGAGCTCGACTGCCACATTTTCTCCAGCAGCTCAATAATTGTGAAAAATCAATTTTATAATGATGGTTTATTGGTTAACAATCAATACAACGAAAGAACGTCAACCAAAGGGAACCCTAAGACCCCGCGCTTCACACTTAACTTATCACATAATGGGAAAAGTATACGGTATAAAGATGAATAATAATTAACAAACATTCAATACATCTACCTACAGATCTCGCTAAAGAATCTAGTCGAAAATATGTAATAAGGCATGCTGCAGACGACCTACGACAATCAATTTCTTAAACTGCACAATGTACCTCGCAAATCCTTCTCACAAATGGGGGAAATTTAACCATGAGAGAATTTTACCATGAGACTGTGAAAACTGCGCTGAACAACGCGAATAACGAGTGAGCTAATTGACATCTATACAAAAATACCGCATTGTGATCCTCTAACCCGACTAATTATAAGTTACAATTGAAAAATGTAATGTATACATAAGTTTACACTCGAATAAAATTACATTAGATCATGGGAAGCCTTGTCCGGGATTTCTCCTTTGTGGTCTTTTGGGAGTGCACGAGCCTCATATGTAGCGATTACAACCTAAAAGTTGCATAATAATTAATCAAGGACCAAGATCACGATCATGCTAGAAGTAAATTTGTCGGTTCCCTTTAAACGCATTGAACTACAAAGTACAGTACAATTACTGATTTTTATCGTTTTTTGCAGAAGCACTCATATGGACTTCCTTTACTTATGTTTTGTGCGCAACGCGATACTTTGGCCAGTGTGTCGTCTACAAAAAACGGGTGGGCCCAGCATGGCGGCCCAGCCCATCCATTTCGGGCATGGTGTAGGCGGCGCACCTGCCCATGGGCCAGGTGTAGGCCGGAGGACTGGGCTCTTCAACTTTCGCGTGTATTTTAGTTCGCCTACATGACGCTCACATCGGGCCCACATCAGGCGCACCAGCCGCCCACCTTTTCTGTGTCTCTCGAGCAGCTTTCCCATTAGTGGGCGAGGTGTAGGCGAGGTTTCGGGCCCAGTCTAGGCCGCGCACCGACCAAGTCTCCTCAGTGCACGTTGCTCACGAGGTTACATATAACGAGTTCCCATTTCCACACATAAAACTAACCCTTTCTCTGATTTCCTGTTGAAATTCTCCACGTAGTCCGATAAATGTAATCTTCGTCGCGTCAGCTCCAAAATTGCTTGAAACATGAATACTCAAATGAGTGAGATTGTTGAATTTAGATGCCTTCAGTGCGTAGTCCACAGAGCCTGGAAAAGAGAAGAGTAAAATAAGAAAAAGGACGAAATTATATGAGTTTTTACAAACAAAAATCCCAAAAAATCGTCATGTTGCACAAAAATGTATAGCGGTGATGACCACCTTGTGCTCGCATCAACTGCATGTATTCCCAAAAAATTGCACAGTTAGAATTAGCATTATGGATACACAATGCACAAAATAACATTCCGAAGAACTTCTTTTGGAACAAAATGGTAAGCCTTGAAGCACTGGTAACTTCGAAATCTTCGACTTCGAAATGAATAACTCAATACCCACCTGTAGTGTCCTGTTTTAGGTCAATTTCCTGTTCGGGAGAGAGGGCACAGTCGTCGAAAGACATGTAAATTAACGTTGATTTAGATCATCATACAATTATGAGCTACTTGAACAACTGCAAAAAATGGATACGCCTATGTTCCCGATTCTCGCCAACGAGCTTCCAGTCCAAGCAGAGCGATTAGTATTACCCCAATGAATGAATGAACGGTTCTCAGATCGATAATCTACAGTATTCCAGAAAGTTTCTACTGTATCCCAGACGGCAAAAACACCCACCGACTCTCTATCCTTGAATAGTCTTATCTTAGCGGGGCTCGATTCATCCCCATCGCTGATCATCACAAGCCCAGTGATCTTTACATGACCTAAACAAAAATACATAACTCACAATGAATGCTTACGACCTTCCAGTTACATCAGCGTAAAGATGTTTCACCAAGGCCTACACGACACTGCTAGGCAAAAATGGTAATAGGAACAATAGACGGTGTCTCAACGACTTGCATACATGTAATGCAAATCATTGAGACCACAGGACTACAATACCAATACCCTTCCATAAACGTTCCTAACCTGTAAACGGAATGTTGAATAAGAGTTCTTCGTCGGCATCACTCTCCACGAATTTGTCCCTGAAACGAACAAGAGTATGCCTAACCAACCTTGCCTTGGTTACGGTAACTAATTATCTAGCCGTATCTAAAGTAAGACAAGCTAAGGTACCGCTTGCCTAGCACAAGTTATCAACAGCGTGTGGTGGCATGGAAGAACTACACGAGTGCTACAATACTATGGAAAAACGATGCTTCAAAATATAAACATAATAAAAAGTTAAACACTCACTTGTCGAGTCTCTCTTCCCACGGTCTAAACACAAGCTTTCCCGAATCGTCGACTGTCTCGTTTAGTGTTGACATCTGGAAGGAATACGTATCATGTTGCTTTTGCCTCTAGATTATATCATATTATGACGAAAGGCTACAGAGTAGTCCAAACCTTCACTCTCCTTGAAGCTAATTCAAAATGGGTCACAAGAACACGGACTCACCAAGCGAGTGCGCAGTATCACCACATCCTATACGCATACTATACCTACAGTAACCCTTACAAAGAAAACAAACCTGTAACCTGCAACCCTCACCTTATCTTTATCGATATACCGGTGCATATCATATCTGGTCCCCTCTTCGGCTACTATACTATCGCCAATTTCGTGCGAGCATCCACCATTTCCATGACCATGACCGTGGTCACACATTACTCTGAACTCAATTAAAAGAACTTACTGGGATGGGAAGTTAGTAAAGAACAAACAAAACTTAAACTAAAAACCCAAAAACATGCAAGTTATAGTTATCCAAAATGTTAGAGACATAATCACCTACAATTTAAAACTAGAACTCACAACCACGATTGCGACCAACTCAATAGAGAACCCATACCTCTTTGGAGAAATCCTTACACGATAAAGAACAGGCCAAATACCAATCAATAAATACGATTATGTTCATCAAACACAAACTACTAATTAGACAGATATGTTTATTGATAAGAAACAATCATAAACATAACTTAAACACATAAAACTCTATTCCTCTAGCAATAGTTCATAGGGAGACAGCAGTATATACTTTCGTTACTAAAATGCACAATGTTTTACGTTTAACTAGAACAAATTCTCACACTTTTTGAGCTGTAATGTATATGATTATAACGATATATACTTAGAAAGGTTAAAGCGAAATACCGCACATGTAAATGAACATTTATAATAAAAAATCGAGCTAAATTCGAGCAAATTAGCATAATTACGCAAGAATTCATTTGATTTGATTCATCAATTATTCTAATTTATGTTCATTTGCATACGCTGCATAAGAATGCTGGTGTACTCGATGCGTTTCAAAAACCGGCCGGTATTTCGCTTTAAACAATCCAATATTATTATATTCAACATAACAAGGGGTTAGTAACGTTAATCCTAACAATCAGATACAGCACACATACTTCAAAACTATTATGGCGGCAAGCAGGTAGAAATATAAAATAAACCAAATCAAATTATCAAATATTAAAAAAATCGCAATGATCATTTGGTCCCGTCAAATAATGAATAGACACATTTAATATTTAAAAACTGAATTTAAATGTTCAAACTATTAATAAAAAATCCTAAAATTATGCAACGTCGAGGCAAATGAAAATAATAAATAAATATCCAAAAAAGGAGTAACACATTTCATTACGGAAATTTCGGTGGCACATAATGTATTAAAACGAAAACTCTCAGCCTATGTCGGGAAAGATTTAATCAAACTCAAACAGAAAAATAAGATAGGTTAGGCAAAAAAGTATCTGTCTTCATTGCTGGTGTTAATCATAACAGTTTTAATTAAAAAAAACAATAAATAAAAAAGCACCCAATAAATCAATGGTTATTAAATATAATACATGTCTCGTGTACACATCACCAAAATTAAAGGTCAACTTTAACGAGTGTGTCAAATAGAAAATAATAAGAGGGTTAAAAAAGGACAGAAGCAGAACGAACCAAGATAATCCGATATGACGTTTTGACGAAAAAAAGGATCTGCTCGACTGACCGTCACAGAGTCCCTTTCCGCACAAAACTTCTTTTCTGGGGATTTAGATGCAAAGGCCATTACTGATACTAACTTGGCTCATGTTTCAACTGTTTAAGTCCAAAAATTGCAAAGACAGAACAAACGACTTTAGTGTATTAGAAGAATAAGAATATCATCAGATTAAAATACCCAACCTTAGGATAGAACAACTGGCGTCCGTGACTCCATGAAAATCCTCTCTGCCGAGTGACTTCTGCGCAAAACGTGCAGCTTTTCCTCAAAGCCACGACTCATCGCCTAAAAGTTTCCAATGAAACTTTTTTACACACTACGAAATGTGACAATAAATTCAAATAACTACAGATGACCTAGAGAATTCTCTTTATGATTTTGTGATCCACAAATTTGTATGAAGCACGATCTACAATAAAACGCACAAATGCTGCAAAACAAAGCGCACGAACAAAATTCAAATGTGTATGTCAAAGTCTATCATGCCACGATTAAAATATACCATGAAACCAAAAATTTGCAATAAAAGGATAACAAATGTAAACAAACAACACTGACCTCCAATTTCTTTGCCCTTTCCTTGTATAGAGGCAGAGATGGCATTTGCATATCGTTTGCAATGGCCAGCGTTCGAAGATCATAGTAATATTTTGCATAGACAGATGAGGGCACGTTGATATTGAAGTCCAAACACTCGAGGAAACGACGTTCCAATTCATTCCTGACAATCAAAATATTCATTATTTTTATTATAGACCTCCTAAGTAGACGGCAACAAACTACAAAACAAAAGTTGCGGGATCATTCTCTCTTTTTAAAAAGAAGTTACGTTAACGGTTAATCGAAAATGCCGCAAGTCGTCAAAAAAACTAACCGCAGAAAATGATTTGCGGCTAGACAGAAAAAATCATGTCCACATTCCATATTCATAAGTAAAAATTGAAAAGGCTGCCAAAACTAAACTCACATGTCATCAACATTGGTATCCCGTAAAATCTGACAGTAATCCACGTTCCACACAGCCTGATCATCCCACACCTAAACTATGTAAAATGATCAAAACGAAAAGTGAAGTCAATGAAAAGTGAGAAACATCTTACATACGGCAGACATGGTAAAACGATTATTTGCAAACAGAAAAAAGAGCAACAGGTCTAGCAAAATAAATTAATAATGATGATAATAATGATAATAAATCAGACTCTACACTACGTACCTTTGAGGCCAGCATAATTGCACCAAGGACGACCCGTCGCCAATTTGAAGGACACAAATCCATCTCGGCGTAATTCAATAACCGTTCGATATAGACCTGAAGATATTCACGTCATTTCATTTCATCATTGCAAGTGGCAATGACAGTTACGCTTATTATAATTATCGGATGAAATGATAATGATAGTTACGCCAAAGCTTAACAGTTCAATATTCAGAACCAAACTCCGAATCCGAATATGTCGGATGAATAATTACGAGAATCCGAGCAAATCAACATGAACAGGAGAGAACAATGTAACCAGATGAAAAGGCAAATAATTAAACAGCGGAAAGGAGAAACTTACTAGAGTAATGATTGCGCATTCAGCCGTGAGTTGGGCGCTGTGGAAAAGAGTTCTCACAAATCGATAGATTTGCCTGTGATCCGGATCACGAGTTATCAGTTCAGGAGGCAGAGGATCACGCTGAAAAGAAGAATAAAAAGGTAGCCAGTGTGACGATAACCCGCGCGCTTTCGAAAAAGTTCAGCAAATAATATGTGATTGTGATACTCCTCTACCGTTCAAAACGATGCCAGACCAACGCAGACATGCGTAATTCAGTGCCTATCAATATTCCTTGAAACATTCGTATTTCGTATTTGCCTAAACCACCTCAAAGTAATACTCGAAAGCACACATTACGGGCATTACGGCAAACACAAATTATAAAACCAACTAAATAATAAATACCGTAATAGGATGCAATCGTTCCTCAAAGATTTCCATTAACCGCTCGTTGCTCCGATTTCGTCTATTTGAAATGTGATAGTAAATGGCTAGCGCGATGCACTTGATTGTATTCTAAAAATAGAAACGAGTATTAACTTAGCCTTAGAGACTCTAAACCTAAGGTAAGTTAATAATGAAAAATGAACACATTTTCTATGATTTTTCAATTCAATCGTTCAATGCTTACTCACATTAAAAACAACAAAGAACACCAAAATCAAAAAACTACACAAGACGGATTATTGTTCACCTACAGAAACTGAAGGAAGCAGAAAAATCCAGGAAGAAAATCAATAAATAGAATGGTATATTTACTCAACGACCAACCTTTAAATTGGGCTGTGATATTGTGGAATCATCCAGGTAAATTGTAGAACAAGAGGACGACTTCCGCAGTGAATTTGGAGTCACCTGAAAAAGAAAAACACATAATTTCATTCTTAATTTATTATTGAAAATGCCGTAAAGGTGGAGGAAACCTCTAACAATGAAACACACAATGCTCATTTGCTCATCACAAACATTTGGACTAAATAGGCATAACATTTAATATGAAAAGAAAATTAGAAGTAAAGCAAATGGAGCAAACAAGTTCTAGGCAAACTTCATGTTATGCCGTAACGCAAATAATCAAACACTAACAAAAACATCCAGTGCCAGTAGAATATTACTAATACAACCCTAATTCTATAGAAATTCTTCACCAACAAATACGAATTAAATAAATAAACTGACCCCCGGATGTCCAGTTACCAAAAGGGAGTCCAAACGATAGCAAGACCGCCTATTGTCCTTTACTAAAACAGTTACAGTGTAAACCAGAATGATTGATTGAGGTCGAACGAACGCAGAGCACTAACCATGCTGAATTTCTATAGGTTGTGAAACACAACGAATTGTTCAGTCTCATAAAGATTAAGTGCACGTGAATCTCTTACTTACACTACGCAAACTTCAAATACATAAATTATATTCCTATTGTATTGTTGTATAATACAACAATAGGAATATAATTTAATATAGCGGTGAGCATAATTAAACATGAATACAATACACTACGGTTATAATCGGGCGCGAAATCGCGCAAACCCAACCATCTCTGGAGCTGTTAAAGCAAATACCAGCACATGTGAGACTGAGAGAAACATATCGCTTATTGGTAATACTCTCTAAATCTAAATTTACGCAGTGTATTCAGCTCACTCCCATAAAATTATACAATATACAATTCAAAACTAACATTTCATTTCGGATCGACTTCTTTCCATAAAAGTGGGGCGAACAGTTGGGTGGGTGGAAGGGTCTTCCTCCACGTCTAAAGGATACAAGGTTTGAAAATAAATAAAAAGAAAAGTCGTCTAGTTGTTTATGTTATAAAAGCTCAAAAAGCTGTCGAAGGAAGGCAAACAAACAACAAACACCAACACACACGATTCAAAATAGGGAATACCCTTTATTAGCGATAACTCAAGGAGATATTAAAGCGAAATACCGGCCGGTTTTTGAAACACATTGTGGACAACTGAATTCTTACATATTTATGCTAATTTACTGGAATTTAACTAGATTTTTTATTCTAATTTTGATCATTTGTATCTGCATAAGAACATTGGTGTACTCGATGTGTTTCTAAAACAGGCAGGTGTTTCGCTTTAAATTTTTACTCCATTTCAGAAACACAAACATCATTTCCAGTCAGCAATACTGTGTTTGTGGTGTAGTTGTGAACGCAGTGGACTAGAAATCCATCGACGGGGGTTCCAATTTCCGTAAACAAATAGCTAAACGAATTTGACTGACCTTCAGTTGCTTCCCGTTCACTAATATGGGGTAGAAAGTTCTGTGACGTATCCTCCCGAGGAAACGATTCGTTATAATACTGCACCTGCAAAACAGACAAGTTAAAAATATCATTCAAAGAGAAATTTGGGGTTCATAGAACAAACCGAAAGTTTCGATGTGCCTTTCATACCCTAGGAAATCAATAATGCTACGTTTCTTAAATTTATGAATGAATCTTTTGTTTCGAAATAAACCATAAGATAATAATAATGTTACTGTTATTTTAGCACGTATTATATTGAGAAAACTGGAAAAAAGGGATTCTCGGATGTAACCTAAACTATGTTAGCGCTATCGCGCTAATAAAGGAAAGTAAGAAATGAAAAGGTAAAGCATATTTTAACTGAACCAACCTCAACATGCATGTTGTTAAGATCTCCCTTATAGTCCCGGTCATTCTGACTACTCCGCGACCCGCGAACACAACACGATGCATTTCCCATCGCTAAAACATAAATTGCGATTTAAGTAAAGTAGAAAGACTCGAAATTCACATTTAGAACCTTACTATTCACTAGTGATAAACACATACACTACATACTCGCTTACGTTGTAAGACCTCGAATAGCATAATTATTTCAAGTTTAACTGAAAACCATAAAAGCATGCACCACCACCACCATAAAAAAATGAGAGAAACAAACTGACCTAAACAATATTTCCCGGATACTCCCAATAATAATAAGAACGGATAGTGTTGATTGCGAGCAGGAACTTACTTACTGAACCAGTGACGGAAAAAGATCATAATCTCACCCGTTTTACCTAAAAAAAATATCATGGAATATTTTCAACTTTTACGCCCAAAAAATCGAATACAAGAGATTGAAATGTGGAGATACGAGGAGTGACATACGCGTATAAAAGGTAGAGCGCAAAAGCATTTTGTGATCAAAAATAAGCAATAAGTAAACATCAATTGGATTAGTGTTATGCCGCCCTCTAGTTCTTTCATTCGCTACCCAGATTAACCAAGAATTGTTATTCATTGGTAAGTAGTGACTATGTGGTCAATTTCACCCAAAACACTGGCTCTCTGAACAAAAGTGGGCGACCGCACCGCGAACGTATACACTGGAGGAAATTCGGAGGCTGTCTGTGATATAGAATAGAGACCAGGCAATGCAAACAATAAATGGACTCCAAGACCACAGTCGCTAAAAGGATTAGAAACTATAAGAAACAAAAATAGTAAGTCAATCACCTCAGATTTATATTATCTTATATAAGCGCGTGAACGCATTTGGTTGAAACAACTAAACTAGAAAACCAAAGTTTAAACAAAAATTATATTTATAACAACAACAAAGTGAAACACTGAAACACCAGTAACAAGTAGAATAACAACATAATCGGCTTCGACTACAAAATAACAAGTTAGGCACATACTCATTAATAACAATAACTCATATACAACAAATCAAAACGCACTGGACTGCAACCCAGACTCAAAGCACCAAAAGCTATATCTACAAAACTGAACTACCTACTAATTTACAGGACTAACAATAAGCACTATGGCACAGAGTTAACAAGTAACCAACTTAGCCAACTTTCCACTATACCAAATGAAACGGAACATAAAAAGGCTCACACATAACCCACGCACGATTTAAAACCACTGTCGGTCCAAACTCACATTCTGCAGTTGTCTGCAGGACTGGGGCAGATGGTCCCGACAGAACGCCTTGGTACATGTTGGACACGAGAACAAACTCCTCTGTAATATAGTAAGTAAGTTAAAAAACTTTAATGAATACAGGAGGGTTAGCAAATTTCGTGCGTAAATTGAGGTGAGGTGGCATGTTTAGTGACAGGAACGGGATCTACAACGGGATCTATTAACGATGTTTCACTAAAATATATAAATTCGGAATACACAAAATTGACAAAATAGCCTCCTCGCGTGATTTTACCTACACTTGATGTCCACCAGCAAACCAGTGGCAGTGCAGTGCAGTGATTAACGTGCAACAATCATACCAGTATGTATAATTAATTTGTCAACAACCAACAACGGAAACAGCATACCTGATTGCACTCCAAACAATTGCCATTAGTTCCGGGCAACTGCGGAGAATTGGCAAAAGCCTGCACTGGCGGCAGCTCAATTTCAAGACGGGTCGAATACTTTGACGAAGCGTGAATTATGGCGGCCACAACGCTCGCGTCACGCATCTAAAAATGGAAACTAGAATAGAAAGTTTGTGACTTATGACAATTTAATAGCCAAATCTAATAGCAGCAAAATGAACTGCTACATAGAAATGGAGCTCGAACGAGGAGAATTTCTGCGGTAGCCGTAGAAAATTTTTCAGAACAATTAATCATGGGGCAATGGGTAGCATATTGAAATTTACTGGCTGTCAACAAAATACTGTGCAAATGGAGGGATCTAAGCCATATGACCGGAGCATTTTTGTTAATTTCGTAGGTAAGGATGAAATCGGGCCTGAACCTTAACTCTCCCTCTATCAGCATGAGCCAACCCAACGATATTGCCAGTGGCTGTCAATTTAGAATACGAACTTAAGAACAGGCTCATTCGACTACATATAATGCATCGGTAGCGCACACAACATCCTTCCTCGAGTATTCAATCATCGATGCTAGATAGATCAAAGTTGACTTAGCAGAAAAAAAAACAGAACGACGACGACATTCTCGAGAACGTACAACGTACAACGTACCTCCTTCCATCCGTTGAAGTGCTGAAGAACTGCGATGCGTCTCGTGGACAGAACGTTAGCAATATGCCATTTCAGATCTGTATAATCACTGAAAGAAAATAAACAATTAAATGCATATTGTTTCCGTTCACTATATGTTTTTGCTATCTCATCTCACCACCTACTGGTACAATGATATATGACCGACCCAGCAAATTTGAAAAAAAAAATGGAAAAGTGCGCATTGTGCACAATTAACTCGAAAAAAATCACTCATATTAATAAACGGAAACGGTTGGACGATCACTGCTTGGTTATCCCAGCAGGAGTACTCAAAAAACTAGACACTGGTTCCTAGGTAGAAGTAGTAATTAACTAATTGGGTTCACTAAAACCTAAAATAGACGTACACAAAACTGTACTTACGGTGGTCCAAAATCAATGACAGCTCGCAAATACGTGCACAAATGTAGCACGCTCGGCAACTCACAATCAGCAGAGTCCAGTTGCTTTTCTGTAACGTTTCTTTAGTGATTTACCAGCAGCAAATGCGGTTTGGACAGAAATACATAAGTGATAAGCAGGGCATAAACCTCGCCGGTGAGTCCGGAGGTGGTTCGCGAAATTTTCTCCATTTACGATACGCTTTTGCCAAATTCTTCGAACCACCGCCGGGCTTCGCATGTCTAATATGCTAATTGGGAGGTGGTTCAGCCATGAGCCCTCTAAATTTATGCCATATTCTAATTCCGGAGGTGGTTCGCCAGTGAGTTCGTCGGTGGGCTTAGGCTATGGTGATAAGAGACCACAGTACAAGAAGTAAAATGTAAAATAATCTGAGCAAGCATAAATACAAACTACAAAATGGGATCAAACAAAAAGTAAATTGAACACTCACGAATAAACTCTTTGCAACGCTTGGAAATTGTCTTGATGTCGAAAACGTGAGCCAAACGAAGCAATTCACCGATATCCTCCACTAAATGGAAAGGAAATATTATACCAAGCAATAGCAAAGAAAGCATGAGTGTGCTTAACGATCATACACACACATGACCGCGACTATAACTATACCAGTCGGCTCACGCCGCGCCTGAGGCGACTTACATGGAAGTATGACTGGTTTAGCATGGGCATACTTATATACAAAGTTTCAAACGTATAATAAGAAATTCACACAATAGGAAACAATTGCATATGCATACTTCGATGCGACACTCTTTTTATATCCGAACACGCGGAACAATTGTCGAAAATTTGCATTTCCGTAACGCACATCGGTATGCAAATTACGCTACAGTTAGTCTTTTAATAATAAGATAGACTAAATCGCTTGATCTTGCTTCAAAAAATTTTTACACCACCATTTTTCAATCACAGACCACTGATCGTTTCTAATTATTCGACCTTCAAATTTCAAATTAATAAACCAATACCGCGAATGTCCTTTTCGCCCTCTCGCCTGCTCATTCCAAGTGTGGCGAACAAAAGATTGAACGATCCCACATTTTCGTCCTCAAATAATATATAGATTAATCAACAATGCACAAAAAAACATAACGCACCCCGCTAGGCTAGAATACATCCTGTTCTGTTTGAAACAATGCCACACAACTATCAAAATAAAGAATGCTAAAACATACTGGGAAGTGAGCCGCTTGCTCCTGCGCTTCTTTAAAATCCCCGAAGAAAAGTTGCTCAAAAACAGGAGAGACTTCAGCCAAGAAGTAGTGGTTGACGTAAAAGACATGCCCTGAAAGTTTAAGTCTAAAAAGTGATACGTGAGGAACGAGGTTCTTGTAAGGCTTGACGTTGTCTTTTCAAATTTATCCATGATCATGATTATTATAAAAGCTCATTTTTGGCCGGGAAAAACATTCCACTGTTTCGGAATGAAAAGCAAAATACTTGCCTCCATTAACCAGAAGTTTAAACATATTTCGGACGCTTTTCTCAACGTATGGTTCTAATACAGAATTCTCGGGCCCAGTTGAAGCGGCTTCTTTCGGTCCTAAAAGATGGAAGAAAGGTCACATATTCAATCCACATTACGGAATTTTTCACGCACCAACTTTAGAGCATCACGAAACTTGACTTGAAACTACTAATAAATGTCTGCTCTATTGACAGGAACTGTCTTTAGTTGTTAGTTAGTTGTCTTGAAGGATGAAGGGCACTAAAAAGTAGCGCAAAAATACATTAGGCGATCTCGCGATATACGAGGGGCTGTCTTTCATACGTGAGGCAGACATTGAAGCTTACGTTCTTCTTGAAGCCCAAGTACTTTTGTGTTGATCAAGGTGACGAATTCTTGTCTATCACCATCATCAAGAAACTGAAAGTTGAAGGAAAATAAATACTTATTCACAAAAATTGTGAAATGAAGTTCTCGGAAGAGGCGGAACACGAATCTGGACTTTCTCAAGAACGGGACTACTACACTGAAGAAATGCACTTTCTCAGCTCACCAAATAAAATAGCACACAAAAAAACAGAACAATAAGAAGGAAAACTAACCGTCAAAGTTATCACTTTGCCTGCGGACACTAATGTGACGGCACTCGAAAACAAGCCACCGGAAGGAAATATCTTTGCTTTTGACACAGGAATGCCACCAGTCTTGAATTTTGCCTGCAAGATACGACTTCGTAGAAGCAAGTACATTATATAATGTCCTACTCCTACTAACCATAATTACAATCAATCTACTAAAACCTTATACGAAAAACTGGCAGTAATGATGAAATTAGCGAGCAGCCAGGCTTTTCTGGGTGTATGAAACAGAAAATTTGCATATTACCTGTTGTTTGGTTGCTATGACGCCACCCGAATTGGGAGGTCAATTTCGTTGCTTTTTGATGATTTGACCATCTGCGCTGTGGGAGACAAACCAATGTAATATTGACGGCAACAAAGCAGAAAAGAAGGGAATAGAAGCACTTAGGGAAGAACAGAATAATAGTGCCGTACCTATTTCTAAACCTTTCTGGTCCTTCTTTCTGATTTTCATTTTTTTTGTACTTTTCTTGGACTGTACGTTGCTTTTGATTATAATATTAACGAGGCTTAGTAAACTTAATAATGATGCCAGTTTTCTGGAACTTGTTCCTAGTTCCTATGCATAAACTTTCGACATACACATGAATTTCATCAACTATTAATGGTATAATTTCGTGCTATTCATACATTACTCTCTCTCTCTCTCTCTCTCTCTCTCTCTCTCTCTCTCTTTCTTCTCTCCCTCTCTGTCTATCTCTCTCTCTCTCTTCTCTCTTTCTTTCTCTCTTCCTCCCTCCTTTTATTTTAGCCAATCTTCAATCAAGAGTACAGCTCCGAAATCTAGGTATTGTCGGCATGGGTCTCTATCGCATAGAATGGCGCTAGGCTTTGTTAAGCTTCCATGCAAATTAATTGCCCGGAATTAGTTGTGAGCCGCTATTTCTGGTTAGAATTTAGTGGGAAATACTAGTTCTGGCAACAACCTCTGTGCTGCTTGAGACAGACAGCTGCCTGCGAAATTATATCAGCACTCATCAGAATTAAAAAATAGTCGCTCTTAATTGGCGTGACATAGTGAGTGATGCATAATAAAGCCTAGGTTTCTGATTGAGTGTCTGTGTCAGTAAGATAGGCTGGGGGCGTCTCCAGTCTCCACATGGTCTAACAACTAAACGGATAACTAATATAACGATCAAGACACTATCTGTTTGGAATTTAGAATTTGGAGCCTACCGCACATAAAGTCAGCATCCATTCATCAGTTTCACTGCTCTTCCAAACACTCAAAGTGGCTCTCCCTCCCTTTCTGGATCCAATTGCACATTCTTGTAGATCGCATGTGTATTCCTTGTCCATAATTAAGCCCTTAAAAACATAATATAGATAAGACCGGTGCCGCGCAATACCAAGTTTCCAAACCCGACAAAACAAGAAACATCTGTCACGATATAATAAAAACTAGCGAGAGAACAACAACAAAGTGACGTTGGGCATCCTGACAGACCGTCCGTTTTATTCGTCCGCATTGCGAGAACGCCAGCGGCAGCAATATGGGTACTATTTAATATATGGCGGGGAATAAAGCTGTTTCCCATGCATAACTTATAGTTAGGAAAAGCGCGACAGTCCGCGGCCGGCTACACAATTGATTCTACCCAATGCTGCATAAGTTTCTACAGAGTACGTATTCACTACGTCTGTCTGTGATGATATTATGTGTGAATTGTGAATAAAGATAAGAGTGTGTGTGGGACCAAGTATTCATTATGGGGTCTCGATGTATGGCAAAAATTGCCGATTTTTGCTTCCAAGTATGGCTTTAATTACCGTAGATTGGCACTACACGAGAACATCTACAGGCCGCCAAAAAATGGTCCAGCGGCGGTAGCCCCAGGACTATTTTTTTCGAGCGTGCATAAACTGTGCATTTTCGCCTCCTCTAGTATTAGCAATGGTGCATTTTCTAACTTTCAAAGGTGTATGCAAAATCGTACACGAGATGCACAATTGATACTTGGAAGCAAAATGCGCTGTTTTTGCCATACATCGAGACCCCATAAAAGACGACGTCGGGAATCGGAAGGATGAAAAAGTACATGATCCTCGGACTCCAGCTTCAAATCTGCATCGATCCCGCATGCACAGAAGCATCGATCTACACTGGAAGATCCAAACAGCATTGATCTTATAACGTCATGGCATGGGTTTTATGTAAGAAAGATCCATGCCAAATTGATGCTCTCGAGCTATTAAGTGTACGCCGTATGACTAATTTCAAAAATCAGCTGCGCGCCCGCCTTATTTTTTTGAACCCAATAATGGGGTTTGCAAGTATGCCAAAAACCGCGAGTTTTCCTTGCAAGTATCAATTCGAAAAATCGTGTGCTTTTTACACAACTTTACCGTAACTTTGACACATCCGCACTATAGAAAATCCGCCATCAAAGACATTTTTTGTTGAACAATTGGTCCCGTGGCGATCGGTCGTAAAAACTGCCTGTAGATATGCTCGTGTAGTGCCAAGATACGGTAAATTTTTCGATACTTGCAAGGAAAATCGGGCATACTTGCAAACCCCATTAAGGAAAAATCGATGCAAGTATACTGTACTCAGATCGATCTTCAAGATTTTAGATGCTTTCAGCCTAGTAAAGACGATATTTTGGTCCCAAATCATCGTGTTTCAATGGTAAATTCTTGGCACGATTTTTTTAATTGCGATCGTACACAACTTCTTGGCCATATGAATTTATTGCAATTACAAGACAAAAACTCCAATGGTTAATGAAACAAAAAACATTCAAGTGAGCACATAATTTCAGAAGGCAGTATAATTATAGAACCAACAAAGAATAGATAGATTAGAAAGTGAAGAATTATGGTATGTTAGTAACAATATTATTTGGACTGAGGACTAGAGCTGAACATTGAAATTGAATCGACAAAAATCAATAAATCATTATTTAAAATAAATAGGTAAATCTTTAGTAAGGAAACAGAGATCACATTATGATGGTTCTGATTGCATACAAAAATTATTAGTGGTTTTCTACGAGAGAAACATGTTTGTTATAAATTGGACAAAAAATAGAAAGAGTTCAATAAACCGTATAGCACAACGTCGATGATGAGACTTCATTGCTTCGACTAAAAGTAAACATCGATGCTAAATTGTTGCGTAATTGCCACTTTATTAAAGCGGCATGACACCTGGTTCTGAAACGTATGCTGGGCAACCGTGCTCCTACGTGTTATATTCAAATTGTGCTTCTTCTGTACCAGAAAGCCCCGAGGGCACATACATTTCAATATATAATACATGATAATGTGGTTGTCCATCATACATTTCAAAACCACGTGTCGTGTCGCTTTAATGAAAAGTGTGAAATAGGAGGTAATGTTTCATTGCAACTACTATTATAACAAGTGACTGTTATGATCATTATTATGAGCATTGAACAAAACAAAGGTGCTCACACTCGAAATATATGGCTACAAAATGTGAAATTGAATGTTTTCATGGAAAGTGTGAATTTGGCAATATTGATTAAAAAAGACTGAGAGAAACTTCACAAGTATAATAGGGGGAAGACAAATTGAGGTGCGTAAGAATAGAAAATCAAACTACACTAGACATGTATTATGTACAGGAAAGTTGAAGAAGTGTGGAAGCAATAGCAAATGTTAGCACCTGTTTGCACACGAAGAAAAACATCCCAAGGTCTATTCATACGATGAATTTAATGGGGTTTGCAAGTATGCCGAAAAATTGGTCTTCGAAAAATGAGTCTTGGAACGATTTTATAATTACTCATGTTAAATATTCATACTTAGTTCCAAACTACGGTACTTCGTGTACATACTTGCAAGGAATTGTTGCATACTTGCAAACCCCATAAATAAGGAGATACCCAGGTGAAGGGGTAATTCCGCACCTATTCAAGTAAAGTTAGCTTCCACACTCACTCACGCCAGTGAAATCCAATTAGGGTAATTATTCTAATTGCATTAGGTGTGTAATGAGTTACTCATTTCCAATTTAAAGGGATCTGAGAAGAGGCTCTGACTCGTTCGGAAGTCAAAGGAATTCCGGGCACTCGTGTCCGGACAGTTTCGGTCGTCGAGGGAACTGTCCGCCCAATTCGGCCCAGCTTCTTGCCACTGAAAATAAGAAAATAAGAAGGGTATCGAAGGTTTAATTGGTCTAGTAATCAATTAGGTACCAACTTACACGATTTTTTAAGGCGAGTAACGAATCTACACTACCCTAATAAATTTCTTTTTTTATTCAAAAATAAGACTTCACTACTAACCGTTAAAAAAGTATAACCGTACAGAAAAGTGGCACAGCAGCTTTCGTTTTCATAGTTAAAGAAAAGTTAAATGATATGGCACGCGATTTGTGAAGCGTAGGAGTGCCTGAATTGTACCGTTTCTGATGCTAATTATACAAGACATACAAGTTCATCTCGTACATCTCAAAAACCACGTGCCACACCGCTTTAAAAAAAACTCTTACCGTAGGATCCAGTGGTCTCAATGGTTCCCTCTCTTGTGTATCATTTCCCTGTGCAGATTCTGTATTCGATCCCATTTCGTGATGGTCAGCCTCCACGGCGGACAGCTCCCCATCAGAGTATGGTACTGGAGGATAGGGAAGGGATTCCGATTGGTGAGACTCATTCATCTGGAATCATTTGGAGGTATGGACTTCTCTGGGTAGGACTTCCCTGGATAGAACTACCCTGGGTAGGACTTTCCTGAGAAGGTAGGGGTGGTAAGACTTGTGCAATGGTGTGAAAAAGGCCCAGAGAGTGATGTTTTCAGCGAGAATTGTTTCTGTGATTGACAAGAATATGTTGGACAGTTGAACAATGTGAAAGTGAAAACCTATGAATAAAGCAACAAACCTGTTCATCCTTTGGCTGCAGTTGCCTGAGTATCATCTCAATGTTATTCAGTCTCAAGGGACCGCCGGCACTTGGCACTGCACCATCAATCCAGTCCGAGTCGTGCATACTTCTGAAAGAAATTGAATGTTTAAATATTTATTAAAACATTAAAAATGTGCGCATCAGTATAAATAATAAAAAGATAATAAGGCCAAAAACCTTGAATGCGGAATGAAGCTGAATAAATATTAAATAATCTCACACAATAGGGAATGGGTCCTGCGAAGCACTGTACAGTACTTGTCGTCGGAGATTCGGTAGTGGTTCTCTGAACAATTAGTTTATTGTTAAACATACAGTAAGCCCAGGCATTTGCTTTTGGGAATACGGAACACTCGACGCGTGTTTACTGTAAATCGCGGAAGTTGCCTAGCATGCGAGTGCACCGGAAGTCTCGTCTCGTTCATGAGACTGTAAGACCTTTTCTAGAAATTTTTCCTGAGCGTCAGATTATAAATCAAAGCTACATGTATGATTTTTATGGGACAGGAATTCAGTGACAAGAACAAAATCGAGTGACGGCGTGTGTGTGAGGGCGAGCAGGTGCACTAGGTCTACGGTAAACGAGGTGATTCCATATAACTCCACCCAGCTACCGTACCTGTATCCGATTCCAATCGCGCTCTCCGCGTAGATGTGCTCCAGATGATCTCGTTGTCGTGGGGGAATGCCAACATCGGACCGACTGAAACAAAAAAAGTTTATATATGGATGTGGATAAGGATATGGTTGGTTTCCCCCAAGTAAGAATTACTAGCAAATGCACTCCTAGAATGGATAAAACTAAATAACAGTTTCCCGAAAGACAAAGGCACAGTGAATAGTTTGGATATAAAACTAAGATTCCATATATCTTCCATGCCCTGTTTATTGGCAACAATTGTTCACCGCACCGCATAACCGCACAGACAGCGCATGGGGGCCGCATGCGGTTAAGTACCGCACAGACACCGCACGAGTTGGCAACACAGTTTGTCGAAATAGGAAATGACCAACCAATGACCGTAATAGCGTTCAAAAGTTAGCTGGAGTAAGAATGTAAGTAGTTATATATCGGGGCTATGGGAAAAAAATCGGGGTTTTTCGAAAAATAAGAGGGGCGTTTTTTGATATAATCCGGGCCATATCCGGAGCTGCTCCCGAAATGGGCCGGATTATTTTGATCGGGCCTTTTGCGGGACTTGACCGGGGCCATTTCGGTTTTTTTAAAGAATTGGGATCATACACTGTTTTCTGGCTTGCAAGTTGCCCGCCATAACGACATAACGTTGCCGCTTGCACACCGTAAAGAAGGAAGGTTCCCGCTTGCACGCCATAACCATAAAGTTGCCGCTTGCACGCCGTAGTGACGCCGTTTCGCCTCGGGCTTTAGAAATGCGCAGCGAAAATTTAATGGTTTGCAGCTTCACATTCACTAGGCAGGTGGATAGGATTTCGCTAGTTTTTTTCGCTGCGCATTGCAATTTGAAATTTTGACAGAAATTTTGAAACGTGCACATGGAACTCTAAAATTTACATAGATAATGAACGCAAATTAACATGATTCTGGTTAAAAGGGGTGTCAGTTTTCCGATTTTATCAGTATTAACCTATGTCTGCCGTGGTTATGAATTGCTCCCATTTTCTTAGTCCACGACTTTAAATTCGTCAAATTGAACGTAAGTTACCTATTTTTGAACTATTTTTGGAATTATTTCGGTTTTTATAGTGTATTTATCTCCAGTTTCGCAGGGCCGAAACAGGGCGAATCTGGCCCAAAAATCATTCAGCGCGGCTTTCACTTTCCATACATAAGCACAATTTGAAACTCGCTACAAAAATTGAAAATCAGGGACAAATTTGAATTTAATACAGATATTCGCATGCAAGTAGCTAATACGTGTACTAATTCAAATTTGTCCCTGATCTTCAATTTTTGTAGCGAGTTTCTTAATGAGTTTCTATATGGAAAGTGAAAGCCGCGCTGAATGATTTTTTGAGGTGTTTCGGCCCTGCGAAACTGGAGATAAATACACTATTACTTGTCAGATTGATTTTTGATTCAAATGCACCAGTCGCATCAGAATTCCATGCTGCTTCGAGTTACAAAGAAATAAAATGTCGGAAACATATAGAAAAAAAGTTATGTGGATTTGAAGATTGCATTTTTTCTAGGGTTACAAGAAAATATGAGCCGAATTAGAGTCAAATTCAAATTAGCATAAGGACATAGAAGCAAAAAAAATGAGTGACAGGTAAAAACCGAAGTTTACCCCTATTTTTGACTGGTTCACTTTCGGCCATTTATGGACGTAGGTTCCTACTGTTTCGTACTCTTTTTCATTCGTTCTCACTTTTACTTTTTCAACAAAATGTGCACTAAAAACTGGTCTCCAATCCCTAGCGTTTTCTAGAAAGCTAATCATGATTTAGCATGTACTATATGCTAATTTTGTCTCAAAAAAGTCTATGACACAAAACACAATCCTTCAGCTTGTGGTCGAGGAGTCCCACGAATAGATGGGCAACGAGAAGCTCCACGCCAATTTGGAGCAGATGGAACACTTGAAGCTCAGGTGGGTCAATTAGTCTATGACAAATAAAAATCAGCCGAGAATCGCAAATTAGCGGGACTAGCGTTTTTGAACAGTTACTGCAGTGGGGGGGGGGGCGTAAAACAAATATTATTGATATGATTTTTAGCATGCAAGGGTCTACGTTCGAGTGGTTTCTTTCCGTTCAGTACGCGAGTACCGCAGTGCGTGAGTACCGCAGTGCGCGAGTACCGCAATGCGTGAGTACCGCAGTGCGCGAGTACCGCATTGCGCGAGTACCGCATTGCGTGAGTACCGCAGTGCGTGAGTACCGCAGTGCGCGAGTACCGCAGTGCGCGAGTACCGCAGTGCGCGAGTACCGCAGTGCGCGAGTACCGCAGTGCGCGAGTACCGCAGTGCGCGAGTACCGTAGTCGTAGTGCGCGAGTGTTGATAACGTGAACAGTAGTTAAGTTGAGGAAAGGTAGCTAAACCATGCTTGAAAAATACACAGGCTGGCTGGTTGTCTGAGATATACTTTTTCTTTATTAACTACTCTGGAATTGCATATCTATGGAATGTCGGTGGAAATTATTTCCAATCAACTCTGGCGGCGGTGTATGTGTGTCCGATTTCGATTGGCCCTAACTGCTTACGTATCCAATTGTATCTCATGTATCTTATTTTATGCTTCTTCATCCATCGATTGCATATGGCTACGCTACGAACGACTATAGGCACACGTCGTCGTTCGAACGGTATGTTGGATGATTGAATCATTTAACGTTTCAGAAAGTCTTCTGTCTATCACGCACTTTCGGTATTCTGATAATTAAAAAATAGATCATTAGCAAATTAGAAGTCGGTCCTAGGTTTTACTAATTTCTTCTACTTTAGATTTCGCTGTGTGGGGAGGAGTTGAAGTATGCAATGATTCGACATCAAATTATTTTTGTCATGATTGTTGTTTGATTTTTCAAGTTTGTTGTATGACCCTTCCCTGACAAGAAAATAAAATGTGTGGGGGAGGGGGCGGGGGCGGGCGTGTGAAACTTAGAGGTTTTGTTGTTGGAGCCTCTGCAACCGTGTGGAGTTCGTATTTTTGTATTGGTCCGAGTGCCGTTGTTCGTATTTGGATGAGCTTATGCACAAGCATTTGTGGGGGACACAAATTTGTGTTATCTAATTTGATTTGGTTGGACTGGGGTCTTCTTTTGGGGAACATATAAGTGTCTATCACTTGGATCACAGGGTTATGCTCTTGTGGGTGTTGAAGCTATTGTCTATTGATGGGTGAATCAGTTTTTTGGGAAGATTACGTGATTTGGCGGTGTTGGTCGGGGGTATGAACTTCTGTGTTGTGATAACTTCAGAAGCATTGCTTTACTATGTATTTGTGGAATGTGGTGTGATGAACAATTGCCCGCAGTTGAGATGATGACCAATGGTCTTAAAGCGAAATACCGGCCGGTTTTTCGAAACGTATCGAGTACACTAACGTTCTTATGCGTCCTATGCAAATGAGAATAATTTAGCTATTTCGCATAAAAATAGACCCCAATTGGGGTAAATACATAGGAATGCAGTTGTCCACGATGCGTTTCAAAAACCGACCTTCGGACTCGCACCCTATGTTCATAAAGGACTACAGTACTCCCAACATCATCCATCCCTGAAATGAAATCCCTACCTGCTTGGCATTGGCCTCTCTCCGTATATCATCTGATGACTGCCACCCAAACTGCCCGAATGCAGAGACGCAGATCCTCTCAGCGACGCTGCTTCTCTCTCCTCTGCCTCTTGGATACGATTCAAAGCACCGTATACCAGTTTGTTCGATTTGCGCTTACGCTTTTCTTCCCTGAAAAAATATCGATTAGACCTGAAGGTCAAACAATTATAATGTATACTGTTCATAAGGTGTAGGATTGCTCTATAACTTCATTGCATCAAATGCTGTAATACTTAAATTGCCCACCGATAACTTGGCATGTTTCCAAATTTTATACTCCGATTGCCCATGTCCGGAAGACTTTCATCCAGTTTCTCATCGCAAGAAGTCGGAATCTCGACGACGGAGCGACGTCTATAGCAGAAGAGGAGGCAGACGAGCAGAAGGAGAAGGAACACGCCAACCTGAGAGAGAAGAGAGAGTGAAAGAAATAATAATTATCGATTACAATTACGTGTCACTAATCACTTCCTAGATCAGACAGTTTAGGAGGCCCGCACAATCAGTAGGCGTAATTTTGGATTCAATCATTTCCTTACATAACTTTTGGCGCGTTTATTTATGTGCGGTGTGCGGCGCGGTGCGCGATCTTTCGGCGCGTTTTATTTATGAGGATATTGGATATTTATTAAAAAAAATTACATGCTTATGTGTATAAAAAGTTCTTTCTTTCTGTTTGTGAAAAAACGTGAAAACTCACCAATAACAGTATTCCTAATAAAGTTGGGGTGTCCAATGATTTTCCCACAGCAATAGACGGCACCATTATTGTCTGCTTACCAGAAGGCAGAGTGGAGTTGACTCGAAGTCTAGGAAATAATTGTTGAAGCGGTATGACACGTGGATTTGTGAAAATTGGAACAATACTAAATCACTAAATGTGAACTCAGTAGTCTATCATACTCTCATAAACACATGTCATACCTTTTTAGAGTTATTAATAATTCACATTCAGTAAATAAATGGTTAAAGGAGGAGGCGCACGAGATCTAAGTGTACGATTTATTCCTTCTGATCGATAGATGACGGCATTTGCTTCCAAGAAAGATGCCTTACGAAGCAAAAGCTTTTAATTAGAAGGAATAAATCAGAATAATGCTCAAAATTTTATCTAAATTCTTGACCGTAGCCTTTGTAATTGTGTGTGTCCCGAGGGTACCTGGGAGACTCAAAATAAGAAAATAAGGGTGCAACTATAGCTAGATACCCTCGGGACACATACAATAAGAGCCAGATACCCTCCGGACACAAAGGCTACGGTCAAGAATTTAGATAAAATCCTAAGCATTATACTGATTTATTCCTTCTAATTAAAAGTTTTTGCTTCGTAAGGCATGTTTATTGGAAGCAAATGCAGTCATCTATCGATAAGAATAAAGAAATGGTACACTTAGATCTCGTGCGCCTCCTCCTTTAAGGTATGATCAAAGGAAAAACCGATATCTAATTTCAACAAAGTGGATAACCAAGGTTGATGCTAGTGCATATTTAGTAAGGAATCGCGGGTTCACAAATTTGAGTGTGAAAAGAGGGGACTTATTTATTGGCGTCCTTGAAAAAGAGTCCGCTCACATCTGCCGCGTTAATCTACATATTAGAAAAAAAAAGTACTATTAGGTACTATTATAAAATAAAAAAAGTAAAGTACTATTATAAAATATGAATAAATTAAATTTGCCGTGTTTGAGAACCAATATTTGAATGTTTATGGCATAATGCACAACTTAATAATAAATAAAACAAAGTGGATTTTATCTTGTTCATTTCAAATATGATAACTGGATAGGCAAAACATAGCAAAGCTCATTGTTGTTTTGATTTTATACTATACTGTGCCAGATCAATGCAAAATCGATCTATACAGCGAATTATTGGCTAGAACAAAGCGAGACGCATACCTGGTGTCGCATGCCTTGCCGCTCCATCCGGCGAAGCAAACGCACTGTGCTGTTGTTGTGCAGTCGCCATGGCCAGAACATTGCAGGGCATTGTTATTTGATGGGCACTGAACTGGCGCTGATACCTGAAGAAATATTAATACTAGTTAGCTTATTACACTAATAATAAAAAACTATGAAAGTGTGCCAACGATAAGGTCGAAGCACACTGAAAACGAAATACACAAATACACTGCAATGCGGTGACTTTATTAGAAGAATGAAACATTTAGCAAGGCGATACCCAATTACCTAAAAAAATGAGTTTTCTACGGTAAATATTTGTAATTAGTAAACAGGCGTACTTGTGACATTTCAACACAGCTTGACGCGACGCACACTTTCCCGACCCCGCAGTTTGTACCATCTGGAGAACGACCCCACACGGGATGCACTATTGACTTGCATTGGACCTGGAAGGAAGCGATAAGTAAAATGATCAAATGTTTTGAAATGAAGAAAACCCACTTAACTAAAGAGAGTCTATATATCAACTACAATGTGAAACTTCTGTGGCTCGCAACAGACAGATTTATGGTGAAAAACGGGCGCGCCGCGCACTCAATTTTCTTTCGCCAAGCGTTCGCCAGACTCTCGCCAGTATTTGGCCGGGCACCAAATAAATTGATTCGAATGCATTGATTTTTTTCGGATAACTACTTTACATTTTTTCTCCAGACAAAACCTCTATCACACACCGTTTCTTTGTCATAGGTGAATTGTTGTGTGAAGACGTTCAACATTGTATCTGAGGGAGAGGAAGAGCCTCCGGCACAGTGAAGTGAACCACAACGGATATCAGCCTGAGGATAATAAATATAAGTTTAAAGAGCATGGAACGTGGTTTTTGAAACATGTGCGTTCCCATGTGTGACGTGGAACTCTACGTGTCCTCAGTTTTCTACGAAACCATGACTTCTCACATTCTATATATCTTTTTCAAAATTCAATTTAAGATAATTAAAACTACGGCCATTCAATTGTCGCTGAATATCTTTCATCATATCGATTGATGCACACATTTTAATGTGTCAATAAATATTTAATTTTTAGCACTACAGTAATTTTAGAGAAAGTCAACTCGACATCAGGAACACACCACTTCGCACGACTTTGCCCCATCCTGCCCAATCCCACAATTTGCATATTCTTGTCCTCGAGTGTTCTGTTGGAAACAGGCATCCGACGCGATTCTCGCTCCTAAAGATTTATAATTGATCGGTTTATTAAAAATTTGAAGCGAGTGAATGGCCGCCGGACGCCATTATCATCTGGAACGAAGTCGCCTATACAGCGCAGGACATCAGATAACAAAGAACATTGTACGGAAGAACATCATCGATAAGGGCACGCTCGCCAAGCGAAGGCTTATTTATTAACAACATCATATACATATTATATTTTCATCACCCACCATGTCCCCAAATTCGCGTGCACAGTGCATGCTGATCACTACAATTTCCACGCCAACACTGTCCGGATTCTCCACATGCAGTACCATCGATCTAAACAAGATAGATGCAAATCACAAAGATTCAAGATCAGATTCAATTTTGGAATACAAATGAGCCAAATACACACCGGCATGTGATTTGATCACGATTTTCGCAAGGCTAAATATAATTATCCAATTAATTATATATGCTATGATTTGGGTTAAATAACTACAGTACCAGATGCCCATCGGGTGGACAATCTCCGCTCTTCCCATCGCAAGTTTCCGCGACGTCGCAGGAACTTCGTGAACCTCGGCAAATTTCTCCAGCACGACGGACCTGCAACATTGCACGTGAGTCACGCACAGACAATCGATGGTCTTAATCGTTTGCGGGGATAAATTTCCCAATAAAAAAGGACAGTATAACCCATCTCTAGCGCACAGAAACCTAGTTTGGCCAGATGAGCGACAGTTTTGAAACCATTACTAGGCGTCGGCCACTGGTTCAATAGAAAAATTTGGAGAATTTTTCTTCAGTAGAAAGTTGAAACCCACCTGACATCTATGGCAGCAAGTCTGATGTGCGGCACATTGTGCATGGGGTCGAAGGGTGCAAGTTAGGGCGTCACAACAAGGGTCCGTGCATTTCTCACGACTTCCACAGTCGCACTCCTCGCCGCGGTCCACGATACCATTGCCGCACTCGCGCAATTCCCACACCTGAAGATAAAGTGTGGTTTGTTGAAAAAAAAGAACATGATATATAGTGGTCTAATTACGTGTTATTATGTTGCTTCATTCATGTAACTTATTTGTCATCCGTCTCTATATGAGACAGCTACACATCGTCCTTTCTAGTCATTTGACAAAGGAATACCTACAGGTTCCCAAATAAGATTTAACCTTGGCTTTACGTAAGAAGCCGTGTAAGTAACCCGCACCCAGTTCAAATGTTTGCCAGTCATGCCAAAGCGTTTTATCAAATAGATAAAATCATAACTGTTATTATTTTCTTACCTGGAATGGTTTATTCAATAGACATTGCACCCTTCCCGCCGCCCACACATTGTGCGTTCGAGCCACGCTGCATTTGGAGAATTGCCACGCTAGCGGAGCTCCATTACGACTGAAAATTGAAGGTATAATTCCTTGAATGCTCAGGCCCATGTAAAAAAAGTTATCGTTTTTCTCTGTACAAAGCTATAATTAGTAGATTTAGACAGTATTTAAGACAAAGATCACATCTAACTGTCTTACAAAAAGAACCATATGTAAATAAAAATCGATAGTGGAAATGAGAAAAACCAATAAATCAATACTGACCCTGGATGTGAGTTCATAACGCATCCTCCGGATTCACATTTGCATGATTGTGAGTCGTGCTCCAATCCAAGGAGATGAGCCGCGGATTGAGCAGTCAATTGGCCAGAGAAGTGCGAGCCGAACAAAGACATTCCCTGGAAACTGATCGATCAATAAATGAGAAAAATCAATAATTATTTTTGGACTAGAAATATAAGGCAAAGATAAAGTAGTTACGTCACCAGAGATAACTGATAACAAGCAAAAACTTGCGAAAGAGGAAATGGAGAACACCACTTTTTGGAGGGTGCGGCAGGTGCGCCACAAGTTCGCCAACTGGAATTGAGCAGCTGTTGCGCACCCAATGCACTAGGGTCCGCAATGAGAGACTTTTTTGCTCATTGCGGAAATTTTATGCTAGTGGTGCTTTATCTCGGACATTCTACAAGTCACGCGCATTGTATATGCATCTGAATAATTAGAGTTCATCTGCAATAAATTCTGCCCTTTATATGGATGACACTCAGTAATTGGTTATTTATTTCCACTTCATATACACAGTTCTAATTGCCATCCCCTTCCCCCTATATCTCGTGTTTCCGTTTGTTAATTGTCCCATCCCGTCATTAGTATTTCCCTCCAAAGTCTAACCAGAAATAGCGGCTCACAACTAATTCCGGGCAATTAATTTGCATGGAAGCTTAACAAAGCTCAGCGCCATTCTATGCGATAGAGACCCATGCCGACAATACCTAGATTTCGGAGCTGTACTCTTGATTGAAGATTGGCTACAATAAAAGGGAGGGAGGAAGAGAGAGAGAGAGAGAGAGAGAGACGGGGGGAAGAAAGGTGAGAGAGAGGGAGAGAGAGAGAGAGATAGAGAGAGAAAGAAAGAGAGAGAGAAGAGAGAGAGAGAGAGTAATGTATGAATAGCACGAAATTATGCTATTAATAGTTGATGAGATTCGTGTGTATGTCGGAACTTTATGCATAGGAACTAGGAACAAGCACCAGAAAACTGGCATCATTATTAAGTTTACTAAGCCTCGTTAATTGGTATTAAAATCAAAAACAAAATACATTCCAAGAAAATTACAAAAAAAAAAACATGGTAGAAAAGAATGGGAATCAGAAAGGTCTAGAAATAGGTACGGCACTATTATTCTGTTCTTCCCTGTGTACTTCTACTCCCTTTTTTTCTTTGTTGCCGTCAATATTATATTGGTTTGTCTCCCACAGCGCAGATGGTCAAATCATCAAAAAGCAACGAAATTGACCTCCCAATACGGGTAGCGTCATAGCAACCAAACAACAGGTAATATGCAAATTTTCTGTTTCACACACCCAGAAAAGCCTGGCTGCTCGCTAATTTCATCATTACTGCCAGTTTTAGCATAAGGTTTCAACCTATAAAGAACACCTTCAAGATTACCTTTTCAAAACAAGGACCTGTTACATACAGTACCTTATCCGAAGGTAATATGTAATTGCAGTATTAAACCTAAGGGAAATTAAACTCCACTTTGTTAGATCCCTGCTTATGGCTCTAAGGACGTTTGCGGTCCCGATTTATAAGTGCCTTCTTCCTTTTGAAATCTGCCAATAGTCATTGGAGGAGTCCGTTCCATACATTTGCATACGACGAGATATGAATGACAGAGAGGGAGGAGAGAGTGTACGAATGGGGAGACACAGAGAAGACAATTCATTATGCCAGGGATTTAGAATGACCACGTTCGAGTATAATGGAAAGTTTTGGGAAATGACAGCCCATAGAGAGAGAGAGAGAGAGAGAGAGAGAGAGAGAGAGAGAGAGAGAAAGAGAGGAGAGAGAGAAAGAGAGAAGGTCGTAGAGAGAGACTGAATAATTTGATTAGCAGAAAAAATAAGGATGAAATGAAATAAGAGCCGGGGCTCAGACTGACAAAGTGGGTTTGGCAAATTATCAATTGAGTATAGTGATTTGATTTCGAGATAATATTTTCATGACGTAATCAATACTCATAGAAACTAACAAAAAAAATTCTGCAACATTCTTGCACAAACCTTGATCAATGCAGCTGCTCGGGCAGTGCAAACGCTTCCAAAAGTGGCTGACAGACTCTCTTTATTGGCAAATGAACCGCCAGTGAAGAGAATTGTGGCATCCTTGGCTGAAAGGAGTAATAATTTTACTATAAACACAACAATTATATTAGGCAACACAAGCTGAGAGCAATATCGAGCGTCAAGGAACAGCGTCATTTCTATGTCAAATCCCATATAGCCACTGGTTGAAACATAATAATTTCGAGCGAAAGCAGCTCTATTTTCAACAAGAGCAAAATGAGTATTGCTGTTGCGCAGTTACTTTATTTGTGTGTTTTTTCGAGAGCATTTTATCGTTCCACAATAAATCATTTCATTTTCAGCACCACGAGACTCCCGGACAGAATCATACCAAATTATGCAAATCGAACCTATATTATACAAATGTCCGGTTGAGTAATCGATAACTCCATGAAGCGTCCTCTCGATGTCTTCATAAAGATCAATTCTCTGCACGTCTAACCACTCTTCGGCATAGACCACAGACAGACGGACATTCAGATCACGGAACATCATCTGAAATTATATTAATGATTTTTTTTTATTAAAGCGACATGACACGTGGCTTGTGAAAAGTATGCGGGACAACAACGTTTCCTCGTCGAATTTTTTGCCTATCTGCGCATTTCCGACACAGAACAGTACACAATTTTCACCAAATAAACGATTTAGTTGCTCAATATACGGTTCAAAACCACCTGCAATACCCACTTGAAAAGGTTGTGCATCCCAGGGTCTTGGGCAATTAATTTTTGTGTATTTGCACCATTTTCTTGCTACAATTGCTATTAGTCGCAGAAAATACGCTATATGTCTTCCCTACTTCTCAATTTTCTAGCCCCTTTATACCAGATCATATGTCGTAACAACACCAAGTATGAGATGAGTCATATACTAAGGGCAAGGGCCCACTTTAGGATAGAAATAAGAAAAACAAAGAGGACAAGAAGACAAGAAGAAAACACTATAGTAAATGCCAGAATAATTTAGTCCATATTGTGGTGACTCATTTCTTTTAAAGCGAAATACCGGTCGGTTTTTGATACACATCGAGTAAACCAGCATTATTATGCAGCTTATGCTTATGCAAAATAAATTAGAATAAAAAATCCAGCTAAATTCGAGCTAATCAGCATAAACACAATTTTCTACATATGTGCACGTACATATTTTAAGGGGTACTGTACAATAAAATTTCAACTCACCAAATCCGCAATATTAATCGATTCCAACATGTACATCATGGCCTCTTCTTCGACCATTGAATGCTTTTTCATCTGAAATCACAAAATAATTACTTTTATTCTTTCTGGGGGTTTGGTATGATTTAGAGGCACACTCAATACCGTCCCTTGGTTTTCGATGCAGCCCCGCACACACCTTTGCGCATTAGGTCCACTGCTCCTCTCCGCTGCCTTTTTGAGGCAGCGACCTCTCAGATCTTTTTGATGCTCACTACTCACAAAATCAAAAGACAAATTATGTTGACCCAATTGTTCACTGGCTCATTGCATCTGAAGCTCGATTTATCCAGTAAATCTCTGTTTTATATCTGACATATTTTCGATAACTGGCATAATTCAGGCAGAAAAAAACGAAGCAAAATGAGCGTTACTCATTGCATCTGGGCTCTAGACAAAATATTTCCATAAGTTAACCTGCGAAGCTCAAGTTAATTTTATTCACATGCTCGTTACTACTCATAATAGCTACTAAACTGGACCATCCAATCTCGCCCGCCCTTCTTTTATAAAAGTCCAATAAAGATTATTTTACAACTTCCTCCCTCTTATCTGGCCGTCTGATCTCTCGCCATCTGTCTGTCTATTCTCTCTCGATGTCTGTCACTCGCAATCCATCACACCTAATATGCAAATTTGATGGGTGTTCCCAGTAAATTTGATGTGTGGGAGTTTCTAGTCGATCGAAGGAGAGAGAGAGGGAGAGAGAGTGTGAGGCAGAGATATACAGACAGAAACATTAATTTGTATATTATGAACTTTATTCGGCTTGGCTGTAACGTTTCAAGTGAAAGAGTTGAATTTATCTCAGGGCATTTGTTTTCATGCACGTTACGCCTTACACTTACTGACACACGCCTAACATTCATTTTTTTTTTGCATCCATCAGACAACGATACATTTAAAATCTCCCTATGAGCTAATGATTCTCCCCAAATACGCCCAGTGAAAAAGTCGTTATTCCGAAATGGTCCCTTCCGTGTGGTTTTCCCCAGAAATGGTGGTCCGGGCCTGCCCGGGGGCGCCCCTCTAACCGCCCACCAACCCAATGTCGTTTCATAGATCAATTAATGGGCTGGCAGAGCGACATCATTCACAAATGGGATATTATAATATTAAATGGATTGGTGAGGCAAAAGATGAAAGAATTACACAAGAAACACTTTGACAGCTTAGCTGCAGTAAGTTCAAATGTGATATTTACGTTGAAATCTACGATCTGACTAAATCCCCAGTTTTAAATGAAATATTTGACTCGGAGCACTTGTACCCTTTGCATAAGCTAGCAACTTGCTCCCCACAGAGATTCACTAAATCCCTAACCGATTGTAAAATTGGTAATTGCTGGCACAACAACAGATGTGCGAGTTAAGCCTGTCCTGTATGGGATATCCCAACTAGAATATAACACCCAAAATTCAATAAACGCTTAAAGGGATAAAGCATACAACTTACAAATTCATAATCGGCCACCACTGCGAGCTCAGTATGTTTTGTTTGTTTCGAAAGATCTCGGCGTAAACGATGGCGATGCTGAAAGTAATTTTATTAACATTATTAGTGAAGCATAAAGGTTATACATATTTGTTGATCCTTATACTACACATAGTACTTATGGTTAAGATTAATAAATGTGAAAAAGAATGTTTCAGTAAAACTATATTGGCAAACTACACATAATAAATACTGTAGTCTGTCACACATCTTTAATAGACACTAAGCTTGCATGCAATCCTGCTATCTGACAATAACCTCCCAGTAGAGTCAAGCTCATAAAAAATCGATATGTTGAAACTTTAAATCATTATCAACGAAAAGTGTCACACACCACTTTTTTTTTGTAAGCATGACATTTTAAATCATCAGTGCTTGTATAAATAAAAATTATTCTTCTCCACACAACCATTTCAAATGTATATTCATTCTTTTAATTTTCCCCTTACAAAACATACCTATCCAGTGTATCTCATTCTGTCGGTTAGATTAAAGGGAGCCGCAAATCAAAGTCCCCGTTTCCCATAATCCCCCACGGGGATTTAACTCATTTAACGACACTTTTGCATCGGGTAAACAAATTTTTGGGATAAACAAAGGAAAATCACAATTTAGCGGTTAAAATAAGGAATAATTATCCGATAATTTAGTAATTATACAGTTTGGTCAAGTTAGAGTAAACCTAAAGTATCCAGTACGGTGGGCACAAAACTAACTATAAGTTAAGTAACTTTACTTTGCATTTTGTTTTTGTCTAAGTTTCACCGTAACATTTATCTATTGGTAAACTATTAGTATCGCGATGTTCTCAACATCCATGTATTGAATAAAGTCAAAGGGCAACAACAAAGATTCGTAAACTATATTCTGTGGCACCCAAGGGTGCCGCAGTTAAACGCAACGATTGGTAAAGTCACCAGCTGTGTTTATGATTGTAAAGGGTAAATCAATACAAGTAAGGGATACTGTAGCTGACTAGAGTTTAGAAATCAGTGACAACTTATGAGATAATAACTGGTAATACTTATTGTTAGATTAGCACCAAGTTAGTTTTCCGCTAATAATAAGTTTAGTCCCTCAGATTATAGAGTTTTCTGTTGTCGGCCAAAGCTTACCCAAAACGGCGGCACAATTAACTTGTCAACACACTGACAGGGAAAATAATAGACAAGGCGAACTGCAAAAAATAACTCTCGACATATGGCTACTCCTTGGGTGAAAAGTTTTATAAAGTATAAAAGGAGTCACTCTCACTCACTTTCAAGGTTGTTCTTATAATGAAAACATATAAGTGCGAAAAGACAAGAATGAAAGAAGTCATGATGAAAGAACAGGAGCAACTGTACTCCTTCAAACTTCGGAAAGTTTAGAATTGACAAACTAATAGAATCATGGGAAGCTTGTAATAAATATTAAAACATGATAATAAATAAAAATCACTCACCCTTATATTAGAAGGTGCATTTGCAAGTGATGCACCACAACGGGCTTCCTCTTGCCACATTGTTCTGGAATTATACATATATCAATATAAGTTTTTATTTATTTTAAAACAAAATAAAGCCTACTGTGAAAAGTTAACATAATGCCTAAAGGCCTAAAGGAAGGCATTCTATGTTCTGGCATAAATGTTTTTATTTTTATTAAAAAGTAAATTAAACTATTACACGATATGGAAGGTCTGAGAAAATCCGAAATCCTACATATACTATAATTTTTGATGTTGAATTATCATACAGAAGTTAATAATGACAAAAAGTATAATTTAAAAGAATAATAATAAAACAATAAATGTACATACTTGTATAAAACGTGTGGGTGTCTTCTCCCTCTATCTCCTCCGTCCAAGGGCCAAATTCCATAGGAAGTACCATTTGGAAAAGCGATTATACCGCTGAAAAAGAATAAATAAACAATAAATGATTAAATAAAAAGCAAGGTATGAAAACTTGAATTACTTGGCTCTCGTACTATACTGATAAACCCATTATATTAGATGATTGCTGTATTGTAGGTAAAACAGTCGATAGGATGTCAAGAAGTGTTTCTACTGTACTGTGGCATTTCGATTTCTGGGAATTCCCAGTTAGAATTTCCCCATTTTACTCCCCAAACTGTTCCCAATTGTGGTCAGAACAATGTCCCAAGTCTTCCCCAGCCCTTTACCCTCCCACCATCTGTTCCCAAAGTCACAAAAACCGGGGCGAAAACGCGAAAATAGTGTACGAAATCCGGACTACGTTGTACACGTGGTGCCAATTTGTGAACATAAAAAACGATAATGAAATACTATTGCGGTTTTGCGGATTGGGCTTCTACGGGTCACTCAATGACTAATGGAGAACAGAGAGAAATTGTTTCAAAGGATATATCCTATAGTCAGTGAAATTATTAATTATCTGGAATTCTCAGTTGAATTCGGAAAACGAAGCAAATAGATGATGATGAGTAATAAGGTGCGTATGGTGAAGTAATTTTTTTATGGAAGATTAGGAAATTAAATTAATTTTATTTTATAAGCTTTTTTTTCAATTCTGATTCAAGAAAGACAATTGTTAAACAGAAACGAATATAGTAGTAAGATCGACTGTAGAAGAAACAGACAGTGTAAATGAAGCGTACAGGTACAGTAGTTTAAATATCGCTTAACCTACCGTAGTCCCGTGCAACTGGATAGGGCGACGAAAGTGTCTGCATCCCCTGCTACAGTCCCTTGGTAAAAACAATTCTCTATTCGAGCGTCCAACGCCTTCTCGCCATTATTATCCAACTAAATTAAAAAAGATTAAATGTAAATTGTAAATATTGTATACAAATTTACAAAACATAGTTAGTAAAATAAAGGTCGTCTTCAAATTTATCAAATATGAATAAGTTACATACCTTTCGAAACTGTGTCTGATTCAAGAAGAGAAAACTGCTGCGTGTGAGAACCTGAAATAAGGGTTATACTTTTTATGGAATTTATTCAATAATTACATATATGTATAATTTATCTATTTATTATCGATGCGTGTTGCTTAACCATTAGTTGACCCACCGTCAAAATAAGAGAAATTAGAAATAAAGAACAAATATATTATAAAAGTACTAATAAAAATTAATAAACTAACCAATTTCAACCGTCCTAACTGATTGCTACGTATCACAATTGTAACGTGTTGGTAATGTTCTGTGGCTTTTAGGAAATAGTTCCTCGTATCTGAATTAATATGTATAAAGGGTGTTACATTTATAAAAGTCACATCAAATAAAACAAGAATACAAGTCTTCCAGAAGGCGGCGTGACCAGCAACATACATATTATATCGTATAGTATGAACAAAATTTCGAGTAAAAAGATTTACAGACAAAAACGGTTTTATCGCGTTTTGGGCGCATATTCTTGATGTTGCAAAATAACTTCATGTTGTAAGTAATTAATTGTTTCATTAGGATTTAAATAATGTATTACAGTTGATCAATAAATTACACTATACATACGTAAGAAGCACGTAAGTCCGATATGAACCCAATCATTATCATTTAAAAAAAATAATCAATCAATAAATCAATGAGAAAATCAATAATTTGTCCCACCAATTCCAATCCGTTCATTCTTGTCTCTTATTTGAAAAGGATGTACTATTTCGTATCCTCCTTCTGGCAAACTCGCAATAAAAGCCTTATTTGATGATGATTGGCGAACATCAACTGAAAACGTTTTTTTTTTAAATTATTTTTTACATTATTCGTACGCTTTGGAAAAACAAGGTAAATTGAAAATAAAAATAAAAAAGCGAGCAGGTTTTCTATTTTCTACATTAGGAGGTACGTTTCCGTGATGAGGTAAAATGTCAATAAAACGTACTGGGTTGTTTTTTGCTGGACTATATCTGCTACGGAACTTATGAAAAAAATACTGGCAATAATTAACTCCTAGAAGTTTGCCCGATTTATCGAACCAATAAAGTTTATTATTAATGAATTAATGAATTAATTATTTATTTAATTAACTCACCTTCAATCCGTGAATTAGCCAAAGTTGACGTCCATAAGAGCCAAAATATCCATTGTATTCGAGCCATTAGAGGAGATTTATCGCATCGAAACGGAAAGAAAATAAAAAAAAACACCAAATAAGGGTCTAGGGAATAGTCCCTTAGTTCCGGGTTAAAGTACGGTAATTTCAGTTAAAGCGTTATGGCATGTGGTTTGAAACGTACATTTCACAACTCATTTCCACAAATTGCACCTAAGTTGTATTACAGGCAGAGAAATTTGCATATAATACATGGAAATTTAGCTGTGCAGTATAAGTTCAAGACCGCATGTCATACCCCTTTGGAATTATTTGAACGCACGGTGCAAAATACTAAACCAGGAGCAGAATCCCTTTAAAAAGCAAAATTGCATATTGGGCGAATAGAAAAGATATAAGCCCAGTTTTTCGGGTAAAAAATGGCCCTGAGGCGTTAATAGTGAATAATTCGTGAGATGCTTTTTATGTGGAAAACTGCGCATAAAATGGCCCGAGGCAATACGCAATATAGAAAAACCATACATTTTTGAGGAAAAATAATTGTGAGAGAAATATATGAAAGAATACACACAAATACTACACTATAAAACAAGCAACTATATGCATAAAATGAACTGCATTCTTAGCAAACCAAAAAAAAAGAGGTAAACAAAGGTATCCAGGACAGATAAAAAATTAAAACAAGTCAGAGTAAAATATCATTGTTCTCATAAATGGCACCAATAAATCTTGTTCAGGGGGACTACACGATATGCCGTAAATTATTGTGACAAGAAAAACTGTGTAACAGAGGAACCAACAAAACGTATATAGTATATTATTATTTTCCTTGCATGCAATACCAAATATTGGGTAGCTTGAAAAGGAGATAAAATAAAATAAAAAAGGTTAAAAAAAAAACACAATTCCAACGTGTGTATAAAAACCCCACACTATGCATGAGTGCACGCCCGCTAGACAGGCAAAATCTTAATTCAGAAATTATCAGAAAAATGTTGTGTAAAGTAATGTTTATTGGATAAACTACATACATGACCAAAAAATAAGGACCTCGTGGTTAATTGTATTCAATGGTTATCTAACCGTAACTGTGAACCTACGGATGCCGTAGGCTTTTTTATCTGTCCTGGATACCTTTGTAAGTAGGTAAAAAGGATGACCTCTGCTATTACATAACATACGCCTAGGACATAACGCGCAAATAATGGAATAACATAACAATAACGGATATATACAAAGGGACGCAGTGTCATTGCGCAATTCAGCCAATACGCATCTATAATTACATTAATTATATTCGGGTAGAACATAACATAGAGAAAATGGAAGTGAACCAGTAGAATTGGTTATCAATAAGAAAAAGTATATTTGAATACACAAATATCAATCAATGAGAATTAACGAAATGAAGTTTTAAAATGGGAAATGCAGGATATAGGCTTTAGAAAATAAATCATGAAGGAAAGGAAATAATTATAGAATTCAATCAAAAAAGAGAGTTGCTTTATATGAAAGGGATTAGATACTTGGAGAAGATTAGCTCGGATTACTAAAATATTATTAAAGAAAAAGCTAGCCCATAAAGTATATTTCCTAGAATTGTGGCTAAAATAGCGCCAAATAAAGTATAATAGGCACAACAATTTCAAGAAAAATACCCCATAAAAGCTGAACCACCTAGTAGCAGCAAAACGTGTAAACGGCTCTAGTCGTAGGGCAAAGGTATCTAAATACAAAGCTAATTATTACCATAATATTTAGTTACCGCTAGCTTAGCGGATGTCGAAATCGTTATATTCTGAAGTGGGCGGGGCTAGTTGGCCAATTGGGCGGGCCTTATTTTGGTCCTTTGTGAAACTGATGGTGGATCCTTCTGGGAATAGGAATAGAGATGGGGACACCAATGAATGACCAATAAAAGGAGGCTAAGAGGGCCGGTTGACGCCTACGACAAACTACACATTACGAAATTTGACTCTGACTATAAACTACAGGCACCCTCATCATGAGGTTGCCTGTAGTTTATAGTCAGGGTGTATGATTATCAAATCATAACCATAACATTGGTCGAAAAAAAGCCAAAAGACAATAAAACTCGAGCGGGTAGCCAGCGTATATAGATTCCACGAAACGTAGCGTTTAGAATTTCCAGCACGGCTTGGAGTTTAGGATGAAACTGGATAAACTTTGAGTAAACTCATAAAAATCAGGTTGTCTTTACGATTTATAAAGAGAAATGAACGATTATGGATAATATGTAAATATGATGTTGATGGCACACACTCCAGAACATAAATGTAAATGTATCAGTGAATGTGAACCTTAGACTTTTAGGTTACCGCTGGCCAGAAAGAGACCTCTGATGCTACGTAACATATGCGGACGAAACAGTTGTCGCACTTCTCATTTCTGTTCAAATGGTTAAAAGATTCCGAAACTTGAACCAATTAAGCACACTTTAATGTGAGTTTAACCTGTGAAGAATTGCACCAAATTATATGAGTGTTTTCACAGTGTGGTCGTAAGGTGAAATTTATGTGCAGTCAATAATTCGAGGTATTTTTGACCCAACCATAATCTATAAGTTCCTAAAGGAATACATGGTATGTAACCGATTCCGCATTGCACAATGTAAAATGTAATGCATGATTCAAGACGTGAGGTAAGGTTAATTGAAACAGTGATGATAGGATGGCTGAATAGAGCATTTTCAGTAGTTTTTAAATTATGTATAGAATAATCGAGCGGATAAAAAGCTTGACAAGCTAGAGGAAAAGGGCAAAGTATATTTTGACCTTGCGTACATGTTCATCGAACTGTAGTCTTGACCCTCTCACTAAACAAAAACATAAATACGGTAGAATAACTCTGAATATCGTATAACAATGCCCATATGTCATATGTCCTCCAACATGTACGCATATGTCAAACGTTTATATAACCCATTGATCGTATCTTAGACTGTGCTAAAACATTGTTACATTGTGTATAAACCAGATGAGCGCACGTGATTCGCAACATACACAAAGTTGTATATTTCAAATTTGCAACAAATTCCATTCAAAGTGGCCAACTGCTCTCTCCTCCAACTAGGTCGAATATGCATATACATGTGTGAATAGCTGCCCGGTGTGCGTTACTTATTCCACGGTGCTTTCCATTCTAATCCGCGCTCTCTTGTCCCACCGTAAAGGGGATTTGACGGCGGGAACGCATTGAAATTCAAATTTTCGCCCGGGCGCCGCTTTTGAGTGAGACAACGCCCTTTTCAACTTTTAGGAAAGTCAATATAGAATTGAAATAGCGGGAAAAGTGAATTTTGTCGAGAATATTGAGTATCTGTCGGGGGTAATTCACTTGGAGAAACATCACAATTGCACCTTTTAAAAACAGCTTTTGCATAGGAAATCATGGAAATTAACTGAGAAATTCACAATTCACAAAAGCTAGAGGTGTATTTTAGGGAAAGGTGAGTTGGATGTTAGCGGAACTATAGACATGAAAGTAAAGTAACTCAAAAGAAACGAAGAACAGTTACAAGTTGAAATTTCGCAAAAAAAAAAAAAAAAAAAAAAAAAAAAAAAAGAAAAAAAAAAAAAAAAAAAAAAAAAAAAACTTTTACACCACAGGAAGAGAGCAAATCGAGGTAAACATTCGTTTATTGTAATTGGCTATAGAATTAAAGAGAAAATCAGTTGTTGCAAGAAAATGAAAGCTTTAGTGTGAAAAAATCGTTGAAGTGACCAGTGAGTGGTTCACGTTTTCTCTGATTTGAATGAGAGATAAGAGGGAGGAAAGGGAATATTTAAAGCGGTAATGACCCCTGGGTTGTGAAATGTATTCTTTTCAAAACCATAGTTCATATCGCTTAGCATACTTTCAAATAAATAACGTACAACTTTAAATTTAATCATCAATGTAGAAAAAAACACAAAAAAAAAGAAAGATCAGTCAAGGTGAAAGGTTTTAGAGAAAAAATTATCTTTGAGGGTTACGCACATATATGAAAATTTATTTAGTGAACACATGAAATAAAACAGTAAATCTCACAGGAGAAAGAATTGCGTAGAAGAAAAAGCCTAAATGAATGTATAAAACAATAAATTAAAACTAGTTTATTATTCCCCTAGAATAATTTCTGAAACAAGCAATTTCTGAAAAACACCATAAAAGAAATACAATTATTTTATTCCTTTTTAGGGATTTGTATTGTTTCCTAACAGTTTCCTGAATAGCTAGGAAGTGCCACATCGATTTTATTCATTTCAATGAATATTGAGCTTTTATGTAAGAAAGATATACTGCATCAATATCTATATCTATAAATATTGGATGCATGTTGTCACAAAACTTGATCCATTGGACACGGGCAAAATTCTAATAATTATCATTGTTTATTTTATGTGTACAATGAGGAGGGGTAGAATTCATACTCTTGCTTACGTTCAATATCAATCATACAAACTATAACTTTAGAAGGTAAAATTCATGAATAAAATTGAAAAGTGTTGGTTCTTAAGGGTCATCTAGAGACGACAGACGCACACGGCTTGGGTTTAGGTCATTTGAATACAAAACAATGAGGGAGACGGAGAGGGGCTAGACAGACTCCGAAGGTGACGAGGGATCAGCTAGACTACAGAGAGACAGAGTGGATACGGATGTACGGTAAGAGAGTGTTACTGCTATAGCAAGCAGTCGGTCAATCGATCCGAACGGGTTGAGAGCTGGTGCGAACACATAAGCCGCCAGGGTACCGCCATGGTACCCGACGGGAAACAACCGGGCCACGCCCCGTTATGCTAATTAGTCGCGCGCACGCGTTCCGGCTGACTTCGCGCTGAGATCAGAAGCCATTGTTGGGGGTTAATGTTAGGGGTATCGGTTGCACAGGATAGGATTACGGGGTTCTTTGACTACTATAAACAAAGAAAGGTGTGATGGTAGCATGGCCAATGGGTACAAAGGTGCGCCAATTCTGGGCAGAAAACAGAAATGGTATCTAGAGGAGTCTACTCCACGAAATCATGTTTGTATGTGGATGTTCCGCATTGCATCATTTATTCTAATAAAATAAAAGATGATACGTCTTGTATTTTTTTTCAAATCCAAGCGTTGTAAATAAAATCGTTAGGATATTTTTGTAATAAATGAGCAAAGAGCAACATCACATCTGATGCCGGTTTTTACAACATTGGGAAATGTGATTTATTGTGTGCAAGTGCAAGTTATTATCTTGTTAATAATGAACTCAATGTTCTGAAAAATATATCACATTTTGGGCATAGAACTCCCCATGTTTTGGTTCTAAACTAGTGAATAAAAATAAGTAGGCATCTTCGAAAGAAGCATCTCTCATTTCTTGGAATTTGATTCGCATTTGCTAATATTGTAAAAAAGTTTTATACCCCACTCTTGAAATCCTAGCTTGTTAAATTTGTGCGTCTGAATACAGGAATTGCACACTCCTAATCGGTAAGGAACGCGCAGAGTTGAGCCCCGCCTTCTTTGTCTATCAGTCACGCAGAGGATGTTGTTTGAATCAGAGTACGAGCGTAAATCTACGGTAATTCAAGCCACATTTAGCATTCACGAAAAACGTATGTATTATGGCCTGTCCATGTTTTCAATTCGCACCTATGAAAATGACAAATGCCTCTCCGTGTTTGAGCCATCTTACGTGAATGTCAAATGCCTACCGCAATTCATGCTAATAATAACGCATGGATTTTGGCATAGTCCTGCAACAAAAGTGTATCAGACCCATGCTATTTGAAATCTGATAATCGCAGATTCATTTAGTATATATGCAGGCTTTCAGCGGACTCAAAATCGGTGCGGGACCATGTCATTTACATTGACCCGAACATGGACAGGCATTTATCATTTTCGCAAGTGTGAATCGCAAACATGGACAGGCCATTAGGAAATGTCCATTTTCAGTAATTATGACGATCAATTTGGTGGACAGCAGACGGACATTCTTGTGAGAGTCACTCTATTTGATTTAGACGATTAGCTGCCAAAACCTATCCACAATAGTGTTTCTAATCAGACACCGTGTAGCTGTTGTTTTCGAAAGACTTAGTTGAAGCGAATTCGTTCACGAATATAAAGTGTCCAATTTATTTTAGTCATGTATACTTCTATTGGAACACCTTTTTAAAAAATTTTTTTTTCGAAACCGTCTGAGTAACAATAACACTCCCAAACTCTCACAAGCGACATGGAAAGAAACGCCCAATTTTCGTCATTTGTCATCCGCCGTACTTTATAAAAATTACATCCCCAGCTATTTTTTTCCTTTTTCATTTCCACTGCAAAATTGAAACAAATGATTTGATATGATTGAAGCGGAGAAACTCTTGGTCCTTTTGTTTTGTTCCCGTGCCTAGCTTCTCAGTTTTTCCTGCAATGATTCACAATACCTATCGATTGTTCAAAAATTTGGTTTTGGAAAAATAAGACTTCTTTATATTCCTTGTTGGAAATTTTTTTTTGATAAGCACGGAGCATCCTTATCTTCTTTCTTCTCTGACGGTGTAACGTTTGCGTGAAAAATCTGCTTTGATTACGAAGAATTGTTTGATTTAGTTTCTTTAGCGTTGGTTAGGTTTTTCAACTTAATGCATTGTGCATTTCGTGGTACTTAATATATCGTTTTCTCTAATTGTATATTATATCCTTAAGGGCGCGTTCGGGATTGATTTTCCGAAAGGAAACTCGGCCAAATCCTCGTTCGGGATGGACGTTTTGGAAACGTTCTAATGCTTGGAGAAAACCAAAAATACAGTATGAATTTGCATGGAAAATTTGAAAAATATGCGCGGGAAACGTTTTTCGCAAGCTAATTCATACTGTATTTTTTGTTTTCTCCAAGCATTGGAACGTTTCCAAAACGTCCATCCCGAACGAGGATTTGGCCGAGTTTCCTTTCGGAAAATCAATCCCGAACGCGCCCTTAAGTTTAGGTCCTATTTCTCTGTGTTGGCATGTCCCAGAGTGGTACTGTGCTTCTAACAGTGCCCGTTGATGAGATAGATGCGCATGGTAATTGGATTCGAAATATCAGGTCAGTTAATTATTTTATTGTTTTCATGTGCCAGTTTTTTTTATTCTGTATTTTGTATCCTTCAATGTTCTGTTCAACGGAGATGACAAGTTGACCTTTACTTGCTCTTAATCATCCGTGTTAGCGAATAGCTTTTGAAGTTTTCTTGTTTCACCTTGTGTAAGTTTCGTTGTTACTTGTATTGCATTAATTGCATATGAGATGAAGGCTTTTTGAATACGCGCTATGTTGGCGAATATATTTAGTGCTAGTGACAAACTTTACTTTCACACCAACCGTTTATCGTTCAGTTCGGTCTCCATGTCTCCATCTCCAACTAGGTTTGCGCTGGACTTAGGCTACTCATTTTGGGGCTCCAATTTTATACATGTGATCTTTTCCTGTTACCTTGCGCAGTATACTGTACCGAATATAATTTTATCATCTCTTCGATTCCCTCTACTATTTGACATTGGGTCTTTTCACATAATGTTCTATTTATTAGTTTAGTTACCTTTATTTATTGAACTAAGTGTATTACTTACATTTTGTTTATTTTCTTTTAGTTAGTAAATTAAATTAAGACAACCTTTGGAGAGAATCATTTTAGTACACTGTTTGTATGGAATGCACTGTTTGCCCCTTTTGTGGACTTTTTGCTTGTTCATTGCGTGGCTTCATTGCACTCGAAAGTAGGGTTTCCGCTCTGAATTCTAATGGATTTCAATAACGATTTATTTCCGTATCCATGCACTTTCATTTCATTTCTCTCCCCCGCATTAGCCTAACCAATTTTCCAAATATACATATCCTCAGGATGCGTGGATGTGTCGCCTATTTCGTGAGCAAAACATAAGACTAGTTTTCAATCAATATCGCTTTTTATATAACGTTAGCGTATTAATAAGTAATGTGAGTTTTTCTTTTGCTTTCAGCTACACATGTACACTGTAGCTTATTCGTGTGTAGAGTACTGTACGCGATAATACATTGAGTGTACGAAATTAGAATGTTTCCAATACCGGCTACTTTCGTAATTTGTCAAGATATTTTTCCCATTGGTTTGTGTCTAATTTAATTTTCGTCCACCTTCGCAATATGATCAGTTGTCATAGAGACTAATAGACTAATTGAACAACAAGTATCTATATGTAGCAGAAGGTAAGATATACCCGAAAAAATGTCTAATATGAGGTGGTTGGTATAATAGTATGGTGGTTTGGTCTGCTTACATATACACTATAGACCATCTTATTTGCTTTAGTATGCTCAAAATCTAACTTGAGCTTGAACACGGGGTGGCGCAGGGTTTCTCAAGTCCACGCATTTTTTCCTTGATTATTTTTAGTGGCATAGGCATAAGATGAGCGAGCATGCCGAGCCCTCTAGTATTTAGGGCAATCTAGCAATAACACAATAACACTAATAACAGCAAGATGGCGAAGCAGATAAATATAAAATGTTGGAAACCAGACCATAATATTTCCTATGAATGGGGCAGTTTACATATTTTTTCGTTGAATTTATATATTACCATTGCGTCTGTTTCCATAACCATAACATTTGCATAAGCATTGTAAACATGCACCCTTCTCATAACAGTCTGGCATAACCTCTATCCAATTATTCGGTTGTTGTTTTGATCTTCAGCACTTCAGGTCTCCCGCTTTTTTTCAGTCTGACAACGATTTCTCCCTCTCCCGTCTCCTTCTAGTGTGTTCTCGTCCTCAGTTCCCTCTTTTCTGTTTTTCTCTATCTTTCTCTCTCTCTCTCTCTTTCTCTCTCTCTCTCTCTTGTATTAATCCGCTTTGAACAGTCAAACACACCGGTTGGATTCCCTCGATTCATCGCTTCCCTCTGTATGTCTAACCCCCGATGGGAACAATAACACAAAAGGTCGTTTTGTAGTTTGAATCGAAACGACACCATCTCAGCCATCTCTGACTGTAGACTTTGACTTTAAATTCTAACTAAGAGCAAGAGCATATTTTTATTTTTTTCGGATGAGGTTTTGGTCGTGTAGGGGTGCTTGTTTGACACGGTGACACTATTCTATCATAGGTCTGTTTTGTAACTCGTATCTTTAGTTTAGTTTAAGTATCCCCGTCCGTGACGTATATATTTTTACAAACAAATATCCGTATCTTGTCTGTGTCTGTATCATCGTTCATCATTCAAAACCGAATCATATTCATACGTGAGCGTGTTTGACTGACGCTGATTTTATGTGTGTCATGGTCACGAACTTTGATATTATTCACATCATTTTCTCTGAATATGGACTGGACGAGGGGCCAGGCCGGCCAGGGGTTATTTGTTACATTACTGCGTTTGGTGTCAATAATAATAATTATAATAGTAGTAGTTTATGTTTTGTAGTTTCTAAAAATTTCCTGACTATAATTTTTTCATCACTGTGTAGTTTTAGTTGGTGTCGAGAAACTCAAATCCGCGTGTTTTTGTGTAGAACTTACAACTTACAATTACAATTTGTGATGGTTAGTTTTTTTGTATTGTGAAAAGTATAGCTTAATTCTGATGCTGACTTTGTTTCTTTTGTTTAATTTTGAGTATTTTTGTAAGCAGTTGAGTTATTAAAGCTTTGCTATGAAAGTCAAAGGTTCTTGTTCTCTTTCACTTTCAGTGAATATGTAAAGCTAACTTCGGAGTGTCGTGATTTTGATATACGATTTTTGGGATGTATATATCTAGTTCATTGAGTTGAATATAAGAAGTCGAAGAAAGAGAAGAAAATAGCAACGCTGCAAGTGTAAGTTTGCGCCGAGCTGCTGTGATGTGGCGTGACGTAAGTGCGGTGATTGTCCCTATCATTCATACACACTTACGTGTATTCCTTACTTATTCACAATTCTATTATTAAGAGTGCGTCAAGCTGTCCAACTGTCAAACTTGCATATTTTCTCCGGATCGCGTATCTCATTTTCCTTTAATATCACTTCACTCTTTCTTTATTTAATATGAAAAATGTTTTAGAACAATTTTGATGGAAATCGTTTGTCATTTGCGTTCATGTTTCTACTGTTGTTCTTGTGATTTCCCTTTGCCTAATATTGTTTTCCCTCAGTTTTTGGTTGAAATAATGGTAGTGAAGTTTCCAAGTTTTACATCTTTTGTAGTTGATGGGAGCGAAAAGTTGGTAAACTTTTTCAGTTTGTAACCTAGCAACTACATACCTAATTAGAACCTTTTTGGTTTTCTTTTCGCAGCTGATTTTGGATTTTGGTCCATCTAATTACATACTTTTGTTGGGGCCAATGGGGCCTTGCCTTGGGGTAGCTGCAGGCTGACTATAGTGTATGATATGACTATGATATGCGAATTGCTTCTATAAGACATGAGACTTCACAGGACCCAGGGGCGCAATCATCTACAAACGCATATTAATTATCTTTTTTTGCATTTTGACTTATTGATCTTAAGTTATTGGGGTAGCTGCAGGCTGACTATAGTGTATGATATGACTATGATATGCGAATTGCTTCTATAAGACATGAGACTTCACAGGACCCAGGGGCGCAATCATCTACAAACGCATATTAATTATCTTTTTTTTGACATTTTGACTTATTGATCTTAAGTTATTGGGGTAGCTGCAGGCTGACTATAGTGTATGATATGACTATGATATGCGAATTGCTTCTATAAGACATGAGACTTCACAGGACCCAGGGGCGCAATCATCTACAAACGCATATTAATTATCTTTTTTTGACATTTTGACTTATTGATCTTAAGTTATTGGGGTAGCTGCAGGCTGACTATAGTGTATGATATGACTATGATATGCGAATTGCTTCTATAAGACATGAGACTTCACAGGACCCAGGGGCGCAATCATCTACAAACGCATATTAATTATCTTTTTTTTTGACATTTTGACTTATTGATCGTATCACGTGCTAATCGAAGTGAATAATGTTGGCATTTGTATTGCATGCGAATGCTGAATTGTGTGTGTCGAACCCTCCCTTCTGCTCTCTCTCTGTATCTCTCTCTCCTTCTGTCTCTCTCTCTCTCCTGAAAGCTGAAGCTGCATTGTTATAGTTATCAAACGTCTGTAAAAACGAACAATTCATGCTATGACTCAGTTCAATCGTTCAATACGAATACAGTGCAATGATTCGATTTCTGTAAAAGACTATTCTTCTTTTTTTATTTCCTGTCTTTCATATTTGTAAAATGAGTGGACCATCATGTTCTGTGCTCCTAAATAACTTCAGTTGGGTTCCTCTGTTGGGCAACTTGTCCTTGTCCGAGTTCTTTCCAGTACAATTCAAGAATTTATTAGAAGGTTACTCAATTCAAGAATTTAATTCATCACTCATGTTTTGTGGTTGGAAGTTGGAAGACCAACCAGTTGATCGTTTCTGTATTGGAAAAAATAAGAGAACACACACGCACAACCCTTGGGGAGGGGCAGGGGAGTGTATGGGGAGGGGAAGGGGAGTGTCAACTTTAAAGATGTTTTTGTGAAGAGGGCTGAGGGGAGTGGTGACTCACATTTGAGGTTCATTTTTTTGGTTGGAATTTTTCATTTTTCCTCACTTTCACTGTGTTATCTTTTGAAAATTTGTGCGCACACAGACGCCCTGTTGGATTGGACATTTCACTTCTACAAGACAAGCAACGCAGATGAATGAATGTTTACATAGCGGGGGTTTAATGGACTTGGACTCCCAGACTCTCTCTGTCTCTCTCTTCTCTCTCTCTCTCTCTCTCTCTCTCTCTCTCTCTATCTCGTCTCTCTTTTGTTTAGTGAAGCTAAGAAGAATGCTTTATTGCTTATTTCTATGTGAAGGCGTTTTTTGCTAACAGTGATATCATTTGCAAACCATGTGTTTACTTATTTATTTGCTCAGGAGGAGGCCATGTCAAGATACACAAGTTGTAACACTTTGGTCTCCGGTTTCTATAAGAACTTATAAATTAGGGGTTGGAAATTTTACGTAGAATTTGTGCGCGTGAATGCCGTGAATTATTTTTCAGCGAATCCGCTGACGTTTACGTACGTGGAGTGCATGGGTTAATTTCCTTGCTTCAACCATCAGGTTGTGGTTCATTGGCCCTTGTTCTTAATTATTTGAGCATATAAAGTGCAGATAGGAACTGTATGTATGTGTGACTGTGGTTGTGATTCCGTCAGCGTTGTGTTGAGGTAATATAAGAAACAAGTTGAATAGCTCTCACGATATGGCCCTTATGAATTGGTCTTGGTCACTTGGTCTTGATCTTTATATTACTTAAAGTTGACAACTATGACTCATTACTCATTTCTCAATCAAGTTGTCAGTGGTACAAATGAATGACTGCTTCTTCTCTATTTATTCTGTTGCTCCACTGATCCCTGGTTGCTCTGCCATATGTCTGGTCACTTTCAGTCTTTGACATTTCTGTTTGACTTTCACTTGGTTACTTGGTAGACCAACAAGTTTTGGTAGATGAGGTATGAGCTATATGAGATGGGTTTACATTATTTGTACTTTGTAGTTTGCACATACTTGTTGAAGTAGTTGCTTTGTTATTATTCCTTATTTCGCTCGCTCCATCTCTATGTCTATCTATCCGTCATTTTGTGATCTTCTAAGGGGTGTTTAGGCTGTTAACCAGCAGTCAGTGTATTCCATCAGCCGTACAGCCGTAGGATTTGAGATTCCATGTAAGAAAAGCGGTATGTTTCACGAAGTGCTTTTTTTTGCTTAAACTGCAATATCAATGTTCGTTTCAAGGTGCGCATTTCTTTTACTTTATAGTTTAGTATAGTAACACTTTTTTTGCGTACACAACTTTTTTTATTGCTCATGAAAGTGGTTGGTTTTTTCTTGTTATTTCGGAAGTCGAATTTTGTTTGGCATTTCTCTGTGTATTATGCATGCAAATCCGGGGTGTGACCTGCGCTTCGAAGTTGAAGTTTTTGATTGTCAATAGGAGTATCGGCAAGATAGGTTCTCTCTTTTGTACATTGTAACAACATTTAAGCTTAAAGCTTACTGTTTTTAGTTACTTACTAAGGCCTAAATTTTATGGACCGAAATGGAGCAGCTCTTTGTGTCTTTCTATCTGAAGTCTAGTGTGTTTTGAATGATTGATCTGCTTGGTTTTATATAGATTAAATGCCTGACTAGCCTGACTTGGACTGTGCGTTGTGAAATGTGAAATGTGTTTATGTGTTCTAACTTGTATGAGTCAGAAGTAAAGTGCGTTGCTGGTTAGGTTATGTTTGCCTCTCCTTCAGAGCTACATATTTTTTGTTTTGTATGTTTTTGATAAGTGGTGGTCATGTGATGGAAACTAAAATAGTTTTTTACTCCCTTGTGATCTGAAGCTGAACCTCAATCAGCTGTTCATTCCTGAGTCGAAAGTAAGCCCTTTCTACTCATATACTGATAAAATGAGTTTTTTTTTGGTTTATTTGGCTCTAATTCACATCTTTGGCTGTGGCTCTTTTATGTCGATTGTCGAATATTTAACCGTTTACAGTTTAACAAAGGAAGGTGTGAGGTGTGATTGAGAACGATAACTCCTTACCTTTACGCCTTTACTTTTTTTTCATTCTCAAAGCCGGAAGTTTTATTTCTCCGTTGATAACTTTAATGCGGTACTTTTTCTGCGAAGCCTTACTGCAAATATGCAGCGGACGCAGCAGTGGAAAGAGAATTTTGAGAACAGTTTTTGATTATTTCACCGTTTTTTATGATAGTGGTGCTCGGACATTTTTTATTCTATATTCGGGGTTGTCTTTTTAAGTTCTTTGTTCTTTGCAATTTTCTTCAAAGGTGTATTGTTGACATTTTATTGTTATTTTGTAATAGCTAGAACCACGGTGCCTCCTTGAACTTTTCCCACACACTTTTTTTTTAAATTTTTAAAACTTATTCTGGGCAATTACTCGCGCTTCACGCTTCTTATATTTTGATTAAATATGTTTCCTTTGATATTTCCGGTCACGAGGGACCGTGAATGCACACTTTTTAAGATTCTTTTGGATAATTCAGATTTCAGAATACTGTGGCCCAATGATCAGGCGGTTTTCTTTTCTTTTACTTTTGTGATTGTGAAGCATTTTCTTTTCAGTAGAGCGTAGAACACTAGGTGAATCGAAGTCAGATTCACCAGCGCTATTTGTGTTTTAGGTTGTAGTAGAGTTGTGGAGCACGTCCTATGTATTCTCTTGATTTTTCACAACATTTATTTTTGTGGTGGTGGTTCAAGCCACCGTAACCGTACTAGGTAACAACTTTGTTTGACAACAGAAATCGGAAATAGATTTCATGCTTTTGTTGATATTGATGCTATAATGTGTAAAAAGTAAAATTGGTGCTTGGGTAATGGTACTGTATTGTGGAATAATGGGGTTTCCATGTATGCCAAAAACAACTGTGCGTTCTCTTCCAAGTATAGAAAAATTTATCGTATTTTCCCTGAATTGAATATTTGACACGAGAAATTAATACATGGGTCTCGCGAAGTCGTAAAATACGGTAAATTTGTCCGGATACTTGGAAACCCCATAATAGTATACAATTAGAGGAATCGACGTAAATAGGATCTATATTAGGAAATACCGAAACTCGTAGCATTTTGGATTGATTTGTGTTTGGGGCGATGCCGCGAAGTATTATTCATACATTCTGATAGTACAACATTTGGACATTGTTCATTTTCATTGTTCGATAGTGCAAGTTCTTGGCTTTTATTGATCACTGATACCTTTCTGTTAAATTGAATTATCTGAAACCAGCCGGATGAAGAGCCCTAACGGGCTCTTCTCCGACTGGAGGAATCGGACTTCGGCCGATTTTTTCACATTAAAAGGCAGCGTAGCTCAACAGGTAGAGCGCTCAACTGTGAAGCAATTGTTAGGGGTATTCACGGTGGGTTCGAATCCCGCCGGAGGCAAAGGTTTTTGTATGTTCCATTTCTGCGAGCAAATCTTTATGAATGGGCTCTGTTGCGTTCACACGCGGCGCGGCTTCAAACAAAAAAGTAAACTCTTCTCCTTTATATAATAAGATGGGTGCTCTTTTAAACTCTAAAATCAATAGTTAAAAAAGAGTCTTCCCTTTGGTGTGACACAGTGACACGTATGTAGGGCGCAGCCCTCACTCAATGAGGTAACTCACATTTTTGTGATAAGATATCAGATGTGTAGCTTGTAGCCCAAAACCGATTCCTGGGAGAATTATGACTGATAGCGTCTTTGTTCATAACCGCGGATTGTTGTCTGTTGTGTGTTGTGTTGGTTATCTTTCGTAACTCGTGTTGAATGTATAAAGGCTTCTTAAGTAAGTTACGGTTAAAAATGTGCCTGTCTGATTCAAATAGTCGTGTGTTAGCGGTTAGCGTTGAGTATATTTGTATATATATTTGTATATTAATGTAAAAAAAAATCTCATCTACGTTTATATGTTTTGATGGCAATTTTGGACAGTCATAACGACAGAGGAACTGTTGCTACGCATTATTTATTCACAAATTCACATCACATATGCATCGAAGGATTTGAATTGATTTTTTTTATGTTTAGTTATTTATATGTATGCTTTTAACCCTCATCTCTCGTTTTGAGATGGTCAATATTTGAAGAACCATGGGGCACAGATTAATTTCCATCTTTGAACGTATGAACTAGATATTCAGTTTACGTTGAATTTTTTTAACGTTTTACCACGCTTTTTCCATTTCTGAGTTATGTGTTCCAGTTTTTGAGCCGATACGAATCTTAGCTTATTTGTCTTTAATATTTGATGATATCCTGTATTTTATAAAAAAAAAACTGTATAAAATAATATAATATCTTACTTAATGACTTTAAGATGATGATATCATTTTCAGTTCCGCGATGAGCGAGGGTGCTTCAGCATTGGCGTCTCCCTCTCCCGCGTCTGCACAGGGCGGAAAGGTAAATATTTACCAGTTTATTAAAGAGGGCAGGCCCGCACCTTCGATTGGTTACTGGGACATACATCCTTCGATGAGAAGATGTTGTTTATACGAGTTTTTCTTTCTTCTTACCTTTTGCATTAGTTTTTTTTTGCTTTTCTATATGTTCTATAGTGCGGTTTACCGTATTTGTATTTTGTAGGAATTTTTGTTTGATTTTCCTACAGTGCAAATGAGATAACGTTGGGTACTTTATGCGTTAGAATGCTAGTGAAGTTGCTGGTTTGCACTCGATTATATTTGATTCGTGAAGCGTAGTTGCCTTGAATGTATTTTGGGATTTGTGAGCAGGATTGAAACAGTGTTTTTTCTCGCTTGTTTATGCAAATCTATTCTGTGCCCTGTATAGTTGAATACATTTACTGCTCGCCTTGCTCCCGTCCATGAGATAATATCCGAGAAATTAATCTATTGGAAAAAAAACTTGAGTTGAGATGGTAGTTCTTTATTTTCATCCATACCAATTGGACGGACAATTATTAATTAACCAACGAGATATTTGTATTTTTCTCGGTTCAGTTTTTCAACGATTTTGCGCAACTTTTTGGCTTCATGTATATTTGTTGTAGAACTGCAAGCAAGTGAAGTAGAGTGTGTAGTTTAGTAGTGGTTTGTTTAATTTATTTTCTTACCATATTGTCTTTCTTTCAGGTAATGCTTGACTTTTACATCGGTCTCGGTTTGGCAGTCTCCAGCAGTCTCTTCATTGGATCCTCGTTTATTATAAAGAAAAAGGCGTTGATTAAGGTGGGTCTTTTGGTTTTTGGTTTTGACTTCTTTATTATTATTATTATTTTTAAACAAATGTTTTACTCGCTATTTTCAACCGTCCAGCCCAGCTACTGGCATGCTTTTGACAGGTAGGCGGGTTTCATTGTAAAGGCTATGTTTCACAACAATGTTATGACGTTAAAGAAGCTGTTGAGTATTGGTGCTTCCTTTTCGGTGCTTGTCTACGCCCTATGTTTAATAATTATGGGGTTAAGAGCTTCGCCTTAATTTATGTGATAAGTTTATTTGTGTTTTGTTTCTTCAGCTCGCTTCCGGTGATTGTGCGGCACGTGCCAGTGAGGGCGGATACGGATACCTGAGGGAATGGATGTGGTGGCTTGGTGTTACAACTAGTAAGTATTATTATTATTATTATTATTTTATTATTATTATTGTTATTATATTATTATTATTATTATTAATTATTATTATTATGATTATTTTATTATTATTATTTATTGTTATTATTCATTTATTGACTATTTATGAAGTGGGTTGTATAAGTATACGGGAGGTTTTCCCATTATTACAATCTATCCATTTCAGTGGGTCTCGGTGAAGCGTGCAATTTCGCTGCATACGCATTTGCCCCTGCTAGTTTGGTAACACCACTCGGGGCACTGTCTGTACTTGTCACGTAAGTTTATACATAATTTTTTTGATATATGGTTGAGCCATTGGATGTGGTGCGTCAGGATTCAGTGAATAATTAGTAGTCGAGGCGTGCAGTAAGAGGACTGCTTGTAGTCGAACCTAGTTATCCGAGACATGCTGCCCGTGCTTGGCATACTTTTGCTGCACATCATTCTTGTTTGTGTTCTTTTCTGAATTTTTTTCAGAGAGTGCTAAGCTAAGCATACAAAAAAGCTTTCTTACTGCTATCACGCAACACAATAAAAACAACCAGTGTTATTAGTAGTTTGTTAAAGACTATTCGCTTTCTGTGTTTGTAAATCCAATAGGTTCTGGATTTTTGGTGCATAACATTTCCATATTCTAGAGCAATGTTGTCGTCTCGTCTACTAAAAGAGCGTCTGAATCTATTGGGTAAGATTGGATGTGCGGTTTGTCTGCTCGGAAGTACGGTCATTGTGATACATTCACCAAAGGAGGAGGAGGTCGCATCTATGGCCGATCTCGCACTCAAGATGAAGGATGCAGGTGGGATTTTGTTTTGGTTTATTATTCTGAGCATTGAGTTGGATGTTTTTTCTCTGTCGTGCTTGGTTAAAGACCACGATTAGTTTTCAAAGAAATGTCTCAGCAGGGCATAAAACTCGTCGGGAAAAGCTCAAAACCACCATCCAAATATGTGTAGTGTTTCCCAAACTTGTATCTCTTTATGATACGTTTCTGATTTTCAGCATACCTAATATTCTAATCCGGATGGTGGTATGGCTACGAGCTCAAGACTACCGTCTAAATTTATGCAATATGCTAATTCGGATGGTGGTTTCGTCGGTCAGAGCGTCAACGAGTTTATGCCATGTGTCTCAGATTAATCGTGTTTGATAGACAGCGACACTGACTGGGAAATTGAATACATAATTGTTGTTTACTGAGATATTCGGATTTTCCTAAGAATGAGTTCATGTATATTTTAATTCATCATGGATCCATAACCGTTTAAGTACTCTCTTATTTGCAGCTTTCATCCTCTACGTGATCTTCGTCATTCTCGTCACCATCTTCATTGTGTTGTACGTGTGTCCGCGGTACGGACGGTCGAATATCCTGTGTTATATCTCGGTCTGCTCACTCATCGGATCTCTGTCGGTGCTGTCGGTCAAGGTGTGTACTTATTATTACTATTTTTACTCTAATTATGCTAATTATACCAGAGTGGGATAATATTGAGCTCCTGCAACCTATCGTTCTGGAATTCTCAGTGTACACTGAATTTAAAAGGTTTTTAGCGATTGTTTATTCGTACAATTAGAAAATTGCAGAAGAAAAGGTCTTAAACCGAGAAACCGTGGACTGACCGGGCCACGTATTCAGTGTACGCAAAGTTGTGCTGCTTAGCGTTTCCGTTTCTTTTCCTAAGGTTTAAAGTCAGTATTTGTCTTTAAATGCTCTCTTGTATTTAGGGTCTCGGTTTGGCAATCAAGGAAACGTTATCCGGAAATGAGCAACTGACGAATGGGCTCACCTACGTGTGGCTACTCTCTGTTGTGGCGTGCGTCTCCGTTCAACTGGTAAGAATTCATTATTTTATTAATTCTTTGTTATATAGTTTTTTCTTTGTTTTGGATTGTTTTCTACTTTATCTAATATTATTAATGGTTATGGTGCGAAACTCCAAGCCCAAATGTAAATGTTGTTGACTTAAAACTAAAATTCAACCCTATAATGGATATGATTTGGCCCCTATATAGTTTTGCGTAACAAAACAACATACATTCAATACTAGTTGTCATAATAAGTAATTGAAACATGACGTTTTTGATTTGAGATGTGCTCAAGTGATAGTTCCTACCTTTTTCTTCTTCTTTTGTCACATTTATCTTAACTCTTGTCATTTGTTAGGTTGATATAACCCGGTACTCTTTATCTTCATCTTTTTGTCATTTTTGAGGTGTACCTGAACAAAGCACTGGACATGTACAACACATCAATGGTCACCCCGATATACTATGTGTTCTTCACGACGTTTGTCATCCTCGCCTCGTCTATTCTCTATAAGGTGGGTGATTTTCTCCAGTATTCAGTTTATACCGTGAATGGTGAACCCTTTGCTTGAACGTAGGATGGGTTGCCCAAGGAAAGGGAAGAAGAATAAGCTGAATAAGGATCATAGGTGTTTTCTAATTTTACAATTATTTCTTTCAGGAATGGAGTTGTCTGGGCGCTTCGGATGTGTTAGGAAACGTCATCGGATTCCTCACCACAATTATTGGCATTTTCCAGGTTGGCTGTTTTACTTTTAGTTTTTTAGTCTTGACTCTAATACTCCTGACCATTGAAGCCACTCTTCGGCTGACTTCAGCGATTGTTAGTCGACTTGCATGATACTAATACCCCAAAGACTTAGAGAGTATGCGTGGTGTTTGGGTTTGGTGTGGTTAATGACGTTTAAAGCGAAATACCGGTTGGTTTGTGAAACGCATCTCGGACAACTGAAACTGAATTCTTGCGTATTTATGCTCGAATTGAGCTCGATTTTTTTTATTCTAATTTATGTTCATTTGCATGCTACTGGTCCACTCGATGTGTTTGAAAAACGGGCCGGTATTTCGCTTTAAAGCATATTTCACGTTTATTCGTCACATCATAGCTAACCTTCACTGTTTCAGATGCAATTGTTCCGCGATGTGAATATCTCGCTCCGTCATGTGCGAGTCCTCCTCAATAAACCTTCTTCTTCACTCGGAGCAATGGAATTCCATAATTCGGCGACTTCTTTGGTAGACGAAATCAATGTGCAATCTAACAATAATAATAATAACAGCTCGAGGCGGACAGCCTATACTTAAGCACCCTTCAACATAGCATGCTTTTTACTGAATGATCTTGGCCTTCAACAACAAGGTGCTCGTTACAACTAAGCATATGATCATGATGGCACATCGGCACATGGAAATGCAAAATAATACCACGTGCCATATCGCTTTAAATCAACGAAATCGCTGCGTAGACATAAGCCATAAGCTATGTAAATTGCACCTGTTGTAACAGAAGGCTTTTTCTTTGTTAAGCCCAAGTCGAATTTGGCTGGCTTGCTAGTCTTAAGTTCTAGTTGTTCCTGTGTATTTGCGTACGTTTATCTCTGCTCTTTTATGATATACATACGTTGTATTTTCTCAAATCTTTAAAAATAGTGGTAGTTCTCCCCCGGTTGATTAAATTAAGAGACAGTGCCATTTTTGTTTACAAACTCCTGTATATATGAGGTTCACGCCTAAATTGCAGTTTTTTGTAGTAGATAATGAATGCCCATTGTGTTTAGTCCCTTTCTAGCTTAAAGTCCCTTTTTAGGCCAAATCTATCTGTTTATAATCATTGTTTATTTTCTGTAAGCTCTAGTCAATATTTCCCTTTTGTATGTATCAAATGTATTATTTTTAAATGTAATATCCAACCAGGGTTTTCCATCTCTTGCCTGAGAGTTATTATTCTCAATCTATTACTTCTTTTGGAATTCTCTTACATCGCTGGTCCTTTTGTTTAAGACTTGAGAATACCTAGTGTGATAACTCTGATAACTTGATCGTAGATTCTGAAGCAGGAGACTCATTTGTGTAAGAGAATTAGAGAATTGGTGTGTTCAGACGTTGTCTATTCCTCTCTGTACTAATCATCTATCACATTCTTTGTCTTTGATCACGTGTGCTCTCTTACAGTAATCCATGTACAGAGTTGACTCAAATGCTCATTGTGACTACGTATCTTGTCCGTTTATCTGTGTTAACTGCGTCCCTCGGCTCTGTTCTTTTTGTTAAGCCTGACCCAATGCATACACTTGTGATGTGAGGTGTGAACCCTCAGTTTGAAGGTTTTATTGAATCAGTGGAACTTAGACGTTGCGGTCTTATAGCCAGGCCCAAGTTTGTTGGCCATGGTTCCGGATTGATGTACCAGTGTATGTGTTACCCCAGCGTGTTTTCTTCAATGCATATCCCCATAGAGAACTATCACCATTCCGCCTTTTGCCTCTAATTTCCTGATAATTACGTGTGCTGGATTCGTTACTAGTCTCAATCCCCTTTTTAATCAATCACGTATCAGACATAGGATTTGTGACCGATTGATTTGACTGCTTTAATTTTGTATTCTTAACTAAATGAGTCACTGTATTGTTTAGTTGATTAGTCAGGGTTTGAACACAGTTGAAAATTAGCAAACTAGCCTGGGAATCGAACTCGCAAACCCGCTACAACGTGAAACTTTTGTGGTGCGCTGCGACGTATTTTTCGCCAAACTCTCGCCGCGCAGCGCACTACTTCAGTTTCATAAGTGTATAGTAAACGAAGAGAGAGTTTAGTAATTTTAGTTGTGTCCCCCTGACTAGTTAATTAATATTCCGTTTGCGTATTGTGTTGTGTTGTACACGGGCGAATCTCTATTGCTTTCTTACAGTTTGATCTGGAACCCGTGACCCTTTTTAGTTGCCATTTATTAAGACTTTTTATTATAGTGATGATGTTTAATCTAAAATGGTTTACGCTAAGAATTGAGGTGTAAACTCTAGTGTATTTAACTTCATTAGGAATCTAATGTACTTAACTTTTCAATAGAATTGTTCAAGAAACGAGTTCACTGCGGCCAAATTAATACATAAATTAGCTCGAATTCGTGTTTTTGCGCCAAAAATTTGATGTGAAATGATGTATTTTTGGGTTGTTTTGAAGAAAAAATTGTCTTTTTACGCATCATCTCCATTGAATTGTCTTTGTACATATGGAAAGTGAATGTTTTTTTATGATTCAATAAAACTTTTTTTTACTTTTTGTTCTTGAGTTTCTTTTTCTTGGTATTTTGGGCTTCTTGGTATAGAACGATAACGCAACATTACAATTTATAAGGACGTTACATTATGACTGTGCGAAGCGGATGCTAATGGTTCTAGACGTTAGAAGATGCTGGACGGAAGACTAGTCAGTGTTCCAGAAGGGAGTCGAATCCAAGAGGCATGTAACAGTGGTCCATCGGGTAGACGACCCATACCGGAATGTCTCAGTGGGCACAGTATTTATGGGCTATATATATGCCTCTGATGGATTCCTCGGATGGATATTTATTGTATAGTTCTACATGCATGAGGTAGTTATCCCATACATAGATATACATTTTACAATTTACAACTCCAATACATACACAAGTTGAATTCTGGACCTATGCTGAATTCGCCTTTCTTTGTGGCTATTTTCACCACTAGAACCACAAGGGGTTTTTTCTTTGTTGGTGAATTTTTAACTAGTGCTTCATCCTTTTGCTCTAGTTATGAACCAGAGCCTAGCCTGGACTCATCGTCAGGCAATATTGGTCAGATAATGCAGATTCCTTATCTCAAGAGAATCGACGGTTTGTAATCATACAGTTCAAAACGCAATACTAGAGATACCCGGACCTGTGCTCTTGATGGGTCCGAAGGACAAGTTTAGAACGTGCCGTAACCGTAAAATATAATGTTCATTTACATATTGAAAAAATCTTTATTTCTTCATCAACAATGAATGATGAATGCTCCTAGAAAATGCTTTCCGAATGTATACTGATTTGATTAAAGTGACAATAAACACATATGGATAAGATACTGGGTAAGATTTAGTTGGCATTCATTCTCAGAAGGTCTGTGCACTGAAAAATCAGATTCCCGAAAAAATGCGTACACTGTCTCACAATAAATGTACGCGTTCCAGCTCAAAACAGCAAAACCCAGCATGTTTATTGTGTACCAAAAGGACAGCATAAATCACTGCATCAGATCAATACGTTTCACAGCTGCTTACGTTCAAGACATGGAGATTCTTATTTTGTAGTTTTATTATTCGCATAATAAATTAAATACCCACCTGTATATGTTACATTGTAATATTCTGATTAGTTTTATTACCGTAAGATATGCCACCGCGGGCGAAAAATGACTTCATAGCTTGATTATGATCGATTTTGCTGTACTTTGGCGCACAACAACTGCTGGGTTGCAGCGGAAGCTTTAAGTTTTCAATTTCAGAATTCGCATAATGCATAATTGTAAATAGATTTTTATCTTACATATTTTTTCGTGACCCCTTAGTATTAAGATCAAACATGCATGAACAAAGATAAAAAAAAGTTCTCGTATTTTCCAAATCCAAAGTTTAGTTTAGTCGTCTTTGGCGATGAGCCTCCACAGATACATCTTGGCCTTGCCGCGCCAATTGTTGTCAAAGTTGCCCTCAAATTCACCGCGGCCAGTTCGCATATGACGGTCACGACGTTGAATAGCTGCGTTTCCTCGGACCTGTTTTAAATTAAATTGTTCATCGGGTAAGAAAGTAAGAAAAAACTAAGCGAACGAATCGGTAATAATGACCTATCAAGATATTATTGCGTGACGGTTAACAGTGGACATGAACCAACTAATGAATCTGTTTGCAGTGTATTAATGTTACCATATCATATTTGTTGATTTTTCAAAAAATATACTAATAAACATACTGCGTCCCACTCGCCATCGACGATTCCTTGATAATAGGCAGCCTTTTTGACGAATTCGTCGTACGGCCCCAGGTTGACGCGGGAACTTGGTGCCGGACCGATGAAACTGGAAATTTGGTATAACAAAGCGAAAAATATATAGTCTTAGGTAAACATGCAACAAGCTGTAAGCAAGGCTACATATTAGGCCTGTTTTACGAAGTGGGATGAACTAATCGCTTTTCGGATGTGGGAGTATAAAGCGATAAAAAAAGATAAAGTGAACCGGGTTATATCAACCGAATGCGCGGAAATGGTGCACCGGGGTCCAGCTCAGAGGCTGGACATACTGACCATTTAACTGGCCGTTCTTTTTATCTTTTTTTCCGATGTGGGAGTATATGAGATGTTTACGATGCTTGCTTGGATACAGACGTGGACAAGAATCCGCTATCTTCTATAAAGAATAGTGGTGATTTATACCCATTTATAAATGTGGTACAAACTGAGGTAACACTGCTCACCCAGGCATGAGATCATCTTGGAAATGATTATCGATCGGCCGAGTACGAGGGTTAGCCAGACGTTCGCCATCCGGACAAAACTTTGGTTGCACGTTCTGAACTTGTACGCGTAAAAAATGTTTTTGAAAGCTTTAAATGTAAATATCCCATTCAGCTTTGAGAATATTAACCTTCACTGGGTCATTTCTCAAGATGGATTAAAACGTACAAAAATTTTACGTGCGTGCTCCTCGAATGGTGTGCCGATATACTGGGAGAAGCATACGTCGTCCTCGTAGACCTAAACAATGTTAAATTCGTTGCTAAATTTTTACAGAATGAAACTCTACAGAATCGTTTGCTAAATCGACCATCAATCAACTCCATCCAGAACCAGTTACCACTTGTCACTCTCGTGTAAATGACACTAATTTCACAGTTTTGTTTTCTGCTGTCTAATTATTACCAACAAACTACTATTATTATAAAAAGTTTGCAACTATTTCTTCACTGCAGTTGGAGACGTCAAATACCTTGTCGAATTTGGCGTTTTCGATATCCATTGCCTTCTTGAGCTTTGCGTCCCAGTCTTCGAACTAAACGTAATATATTTCACGCCTATAAAAGCAACATACAATAAAACAACTTTCAATATCAGATTTTTTTTCTAAACAAAATCATTAACAAACAAAAACAACATTTGTATCCTTTACTTCGAAATAAACCCTTATCCTTTTATAAAAGAAAAAAACATAAACCCGATAAAAGTGTATCAAACAATCAAACTACTACCTGCTCCTCGATGACGATGTCGGCGCCCTTGAGGAATCTCTGTTCTTGTGGGTGCATATTTCCGTCGGCGGTTTCAAAGTCCAGTGTGTCCAGCTTGTTGGGGAATTGCCACTTCATGAAGTCGAGGACTTGCTTGAATTCCCTCTGCAAAACGAAACATGGGCGTTGATTGGACCATAAACCATTTTTCACGCCGAAGTGTCAATGATTAGCACTTCGACGTATCATGTATTTCTTAGTTCCAAAAATTGTAAACCATTTTCATGTCTTCTGGAAAGTTCTCGTATATGGTATATAACCCGCAAAACTCGGCTTACGATCCCGTCAGCTAGAATACTTAGACTGTGCGTGCTGAATGTATGATAAATTACAACTGTATGTCAGCTTCGTCCATGTTTGAATTAAACTATCAACACACCACGTCGGGATTTTCTGGCAGTTGTCTTGGACGAACCGGCATGAAGAGTCCTTGCCGTGCTGCGTTCACAACGCGGTTGATCAAACGGTCAAATTTCATAATAAAGAGACGGTCAGGGGGTCCTTCGGGCATCTGAAGGAAAATCGAGGCGTTTATACTATATGCAACATAATATATTATTTGTATTTGGACTGCATATGATATGGATAAGACAGTGATTTGTTTGAAAAAGGTTATGTGGAAACGATCAATGCAAAGAGCCAAAAAACATTGGTTCAGGTTTAGAAACAGGAGCATAATTTCTGCGCGGACTGTCTTGAAAGCGCAGCTCATTTGAAAAATAATCGAACTTAGTAAGCGACACGTATGTAATTCAGGCCATTCAAGGTGTGCGCAGCAAAAACGACGCGCATATGGGGACAAAACTGGTGAACCCTGACGTTTGTGAGAGCAACGTGGGTTCCCTAGAACAAAGTGTTGGCAAATTAACTCGCGCCTGTTGGTAATAAAATAACTATTTCATACGATGAACACTCGGTCCTGGTGTGGATTGCGGACTTTGATGTGGTCCCTGTCCGGCACTGTGTGACACCAATGGTTGTACAGCCTGATCTCCATGTCGTGCTCTGGTCCGTGCTTCTTCAAGAAGCCCCTTCGCATCTCCTCCATGAGAACTCGCTAAATCAAATATGCATTGTGAAACTGACAATAAGTTTTTCCTTCCAATTGAATCGACAGTTTTCAGAATGTGCTTCCAATTGATTATACTTTTGACGGGGGTAAGAAACCTGGCTATACCTATTTCTAACCGGAGTCTTCCTAAGCGGAATCATGAGTGAGGCTCAACGACAAAATAAACTACGCAGACGTTAATTCCCTTTTCCACTAAAATTTTCATGAATAATGCTCTCACGGCGATCGAGTCCTTCACGGTGTATGCCCTCATACGGTACTCCAGGTACATCCTCGTCCATCTTCGAAGATATACCGTTTTCTTGTAGTCCGGTATGTAGCTAAAGTTCATATTTGTAAAATAATATAATAAACGCAACTATTGAAATACTTTTATTTTCTAAGTCTTCTGGTGGATTCAAGATCCAGCAATTTCTACAGTTTCATTTAAATTATGGTACGCATGGTTGAGCGTTTCATGCCCCAGGCGTATTGTTAGACATTTTTATCACTCAAATATTTTAGACTGAATCCGCACCAGTCCTGGGTCATGTCCATTTCGAGGGAAACAGCTTCGCACTGTTCCGGTCCATCTTCTGGTACGTGGTACAGAAGTCGTTGTGGAAGGTCGGGGTTCTGAAGGAAACATCGTCTACCAATTACGAGCGATCCTAATTGCTTGGCACAGGAGTTCACATTCCTGCGTTCTCTTATCCCGAATACTGCCCCCCCCCAAAGCATGTGGTGTCTCTATTTGACATTGATTAATGTGCGTGATCACATTCAAGCTAACCTTCTTCAAAAGCTCCTGGTTCTTTTTCCTGATCTCGTCCCTTTCCTTTTCCTTGGCTACCTTTATGGCGTACTTCTTCTCTTGCTGCTCCTCAGCATATCGGCTCGGTCGGTGCTTGGCCAGTATCTTCAAGTAGTTGCTTATTTACTATGAAACATAAGCTGTCTTAATCGTTACAAAATTTCAGCTTTTTTTACCTAATATCTTCCCTAGGGAATAATTAAAAAAATGTTTTCTATGCTCTTTACCATATGAGGTAGAAAAGGAACTCAGCTACCTCAAATTCTCCTTATCTGATACTTCTGATAAAATCCCTCAATTATTCCTCAAAAAGTGTCGCCAACAATTAGCAGAACCATTGTCCTATATATTTAATCTATCTGTTGAGCAAGGTGTAGTTCCTAGTGTTTGGAAACAGGGGCTTGTCACACCGATTCCAAAAACAAAAAACCCAACGCTACCCGTTGACTACAGACCAATTACTATATTACCTTCCACTAGCAAATGTCTCGAAAAGTTTGTATTGAGAGAAATTCAGAAATGGATGAAAAAGCTTAATATTCTTCCACCTGAGCAGTACGGTTTTGTAAAAGGGAAAAGTCTTGATCTCCAACTCTTAGAGTGTCAACATATGTATGTGCAACAAATTGATGACGGAGGCTATGTTGATGTCATATACATAGATTTAGCTAAAGCATTTGATTCTGTGAGCCATGAAAAGTTGATTTATAAGATCCGATCTCTTGGTCTACCAACCCAACTTGTGCATTGGATTCAATCCTACTTAGAGAACAGAACTTTTCGTGTAAAAGTAGATGATGTGCTTTCTGATGAGTACCCCGCACCTTCTGGTGTTCCTCAGGGAGGAGTCCTAAGCCCAACTCTATTTATATTGTATCTTTCTGACTTACCCAAATTTTTAGCTTGTTGTCCTAACGTCAAGGTTTTTATTTTTGCTGATGACGTAAAACTTTTTCTACGATACTCTAATACCTCTCCGTCGTTGGTTGATGAACTAGATTTGTGCCTGCGTAAATTAGAAGAATACTGCGTAAAATGGCAATTGAAGTTGCGCCTCTTAAATGTGCTTCCTTACATATTGGTCGAAACAACCCTCACAATTTTTATAGCATACAAGGCCAGCTTGTGAAATCTAAAAATTCGGCGCGTGATTTAGGTGTAATATTTGATGAGTCCTTGTCCTTTTCTGAACATATCTCCATTACCACAACTAAGGCACTCCGCTGCTTCTATGGTATAAATAGTACACTCCAACTAAGAGACCCCCGTCTTCTCATAAAGGCTTACAATGTATGGGTTCTACCTATACTCGAATTTGCCTCATGTGTTTGGAATCCATACTTATTGATCCATATAAAGCAACTGGAAGATGTACAGGCTACCATTACGTGGATCATTTTCAAAAAATGTGCAAAACCAGGTATTATTATTCCGAAATACTCTGAACGGCTCAAAATATTGGGTCTAAAAAGTTTACAAGAACGGCGCATTCAAAAAGATCTCATTACATCTTTCAAAATCATAAAGCGCGAGGTGGATATAGACAGTAGTAAATACTATGTGTGGAGGCCAATGAGCAGATCAAGCTACTTTAATCTGAGTATTGAATTCAGTCGCAAAAATGTCAAATTTCACTCTTTCTTTATAAGAACGGCGAGGTGGCTTTCAAATGCAAATTTTCCGCTAGACGCGCTAGTGTCGCAAAATTCTCATGTCTTTAAGAAAAAGCTGAAGGCAATAGATATCCTTGAATGTCTCGGAGTTGAAAAAATGGAAAACATTATCTCTGTTAACCGTTGATTCATTTAGAATACGCTGATCATCAATTAGTGGAATTTACAGCATGCTGGAACGACTATCGGCAACAACGGGATAAATCATAATTCTTTCTTTTCTTAAAGGGATGGGTTCACTACAAAATCACCTTGTTTTTATGCTTTACTTTGATTGTACAAAGGAAAACTTAAACAAAGAGCATAAAAAATATTCCTTGAATTATTCCCTAGGGAAGATATTAGGTAAAAAAAGGTGAGTATTGATTTTTTTCCGATAAAGTTGTACTGCAAGATAAACTAAGGAAGCTAAGAGATATGGCTGAAACACACTGTTTTGAGCAAAATAAACTGCAGTCTTCATCGTTTATTTCACATAAAACAATGTAAAAACAGTGTGTTTCAGCCATATATCTTAGCTTCTATAGTTTATCTTGCAGTGCAACTTTATCGGAAAAAGATCAATACTCACCTTTTTTACCTAATATCTGCCCTAGGGAATAATTCAAGGAATATTTTTTATGCTCTTTGTTTAAGTTTTCCTTTGTACAATCAAAGTAAAGCATAAAAACAAGATGATTTTGTAGTGAACCCATCCCTTTAAATTCACTGGCCTTTTCAAAGACACCAATTCACTAATGCAGCACCATGTGCATGTCATGTATACTCAAGCAAATATACAGACTTATACGTTACTCTCGTGAAGAATAATTAGAAGGAGGTTCTACATAAACAGTTAACCCTTTTCCTTATCTTTATAATTGGTTTAGCTACGTAGCGCATGCGGACTCCTGCGGGTGGAGGGTAGTGACGATGCTAGGCCCCTACTTTCTTTATGTGATGGCCCTGAGAATGTATTTACTTGTTGTATTGCTGTTGTACTTTTATGTGTGGCACGTTTAGGATTGTTGAGAACGTGAACGCGTAGTACTTTTGTTGAGGTAACGTGGCTAAGCTAAACTAAAAATATAAAATACGGGTTGGCTGTTTGTGTGGGACCAAGTTCTTTGATTCGCTATCATCATCGTTTTCTTTATTAACCTTGTGGAATTACAATCGATATACTGTTGGTGGAAATTATTTCCAAGTATCTATATCATCTACTTTGATTTTTCTTTTTCATCGTCTCTCACGGCGTTGCGCTCTTTTAATGAGTATAATAAATATTCAAATATTCAAGGGATGGGTTCACTACAAAATCACCTTGTTTTTATGCTTTAGTTTGATTGTACAAAGGTAAAATTAAACAAAGAGCATAAAAAATGTTTCTTGAATTACTCCCCAGGGAAGATATTAGGTAAAAAGGGTGAGTATTGATCGATCTTCCGATAACATGAGTAAACAAGATAAACTAGGGAAGCTAAGAGATATGGCCGAAACACACTGTTTTGAGCAAAATAAACTGTAGTTTACATCGTTTATTTTACTTAAAACACAGAAAAAAAACAATGTGTTTCAGATTTTGTAGTGAACCCATCTCTTTAAGTTTACCTTTGTACAATCAGAAGATAAAACAAGGTGATTTTCTAGTGAACCCATCCCTTTAACCAGAACGCCGAAGTTGAGAACGCAAAATTCACATTGGACGGTGGAAATGTAGGAACGCAGTCACGATAAATTCGTCATTTCTATTTACTTTTCATTAAGTATAGGAAGATGTGCATAAAAATATGGTACCAATATGAGGTTGCAGAAAAACGAACTCAGGGAGATAATTCACTGAGAATGGGAGTGACTGGATAACAATAGATGTGCATGAAAGCAATTGCCTGGATTGGGGCCGAAAATGACTACCCTGCAGTGACAGCATATCCCAATTGTGTAGCACTGCAGGGTATTTATAATATTATAATGAGCCTCTGCCCGGGCAATTGTGTATCTACTGTAATCGAGTAACTCCCATTCTTAGTGATTTCTCTCCCTGAGTTCGAATTTCTATAATTTGTTCTTGGTCCTGTATTTTTCTTCATATCTGCCTATGAAAGGCAAATAAAAATGACGAATTTATCGTGACTGCGTTCCTTTAACTTTAAACGTGATTCAGCACCTCATCGCGGTTTCGCCAGCTCTCCTCTTCAAACTCGGAGCTCATCCACTTGGGCATGTAGCACATGACGAAGATCACGTACTGCATGCGCAGCTAAATATGTTCATATTTTCAGACGAAAACTCTTTGTTGTTAGTGGCTCCAACCACCATTTGAGAGGTATTGTTGATGTTTGTGAGTATTTTGATTTGAAAGTGAAACCAACCCATCCGGTTGAGCAATGCAGTGTCTGGAACACGTTCAGGACAGAGTACACAGCGCTGGACAGGAAGGCCATTCTTAAAGGTTAATTTGTTTCGCTTATGAAAGATAGATAATCAGTGAAAGAAGCCAAGGACATGGTGCCATCAAGAATGCCCTTTGTTAATGTTTCTCTCCGCATAAATATTTTGTTTAGATATTGGTCCATTTGTTGCGAATAAAAAAAACTTGCATTTCGAAGTAGTAGCACTGCTCGTCGGTGCTTCGGACCAAGTAGTACCATTGGAAGTAGAGGACCATCGGCATCAGTGGGGCATAGAGCTTGTTACGGATTACCTTAATTGACAGTGATTAGTTTATACCGGTAGACAGTTTGTCAGACGTCTACAGTAATCAGTATCTGTTGAATTATATATGTTTTAGTAGAGTAATCTTTATGGATTTTTTGGTAACTAAGGCCGCACCTTTAGAAATCCATGTTATTCGTGAAATTATCTTTGAAATGAACACGCTAAAAAACTAACCTTATTCAGAATTCCCTTGTAGCACGGCCATAGGTGCTCGAAGTAAGCTTTCACTTTAATTAGTCCATGTGGTCGGTTTCTATAGAAAATTAATTGAACAAGCAGTTTGCATTTCCTCGTTAGGTGCTGGTCTACTAGACTGACTAGACAGCTACATACACGTATTCTGATCAGCTGTATTGTCAAATGCACAGAACGAGTCCTAACGGCCCAGCTGGACCCTTCGCCTAAAGACAATAAGCTACTAAGCGTTCTAATCTTACGCTAAGCAACAGATGTTTGTCCTGAATGAGCTTCTCGCTGGATTGCCCTTATGGTTTTTTATTACTTAACCTACTTAAATGAAGTCATCTTGACGAAACACGGATTTATTTTCAAGCAAGTTAATACTCAGTTTTTTAATCAAGAAAAACCTAAAGATTATCATTGCATGTGGCTTGATTTTCCAATCTTTCCCACCATTTTTCCATGATGCACACGCATATTATGCATGATGTGTCAATAAATTATTATTAACTTATTTGTCGGTACCTTTATGGATTCTCACTAAAAATGGAAAAGGTTGAAAATGTCTAATAAGCTCACTTCATAACCAGGCATCCAGCTTCACCGAATGCTAGCCCAAAGAATCCGAGGGTCAGCATTGTACACGTGCTGAGAAGCCATAGTTCGTCCTTGGGAGACACGAATGATGAGAGACAGGTCCATGGGTGAACAAGCTGCGAAAGAGTGATTTTTACGTGGAATGGACAACTTTAAAGCTAAATACCGGCCGGTTTTTGAAACGCATCGTGGGCAACTGAGACAACAACGTATTTATGATAATTTACTGGACTTTAGCTCGATTTTATATTATATTTTATGCTCATTTGCATAAGCTGCATGAGAATGCTGGTGTAGTCGGTGTTTCAAAGATCGGCCGGTATTTCGCTTTAATTACTATTTATTTCAATATGTGGTGACTAATTACTAACAAGTGTGTATTTGCCTCATAACACCATCTGGCAGAGAGTACAGCCAGGAAGGCAAACATACATTGGTCCAGTAGATTCCTGAGATCAGTCCGTAATAGGCGACGAGGGCGAACATTGCGTAGTACACGCGATACTGAATGATGGCACGTCGTTATTTCGCGGACTAATTAGGAGTGCAGCGATAACAATTTGCCAAAACAACCCACGCAAATAAAGAAAAGCGGTCGCTTTTCCCATTTTATAAAGTGACCTACTCTGTACGAGAAATACCACGTGTATTTTCCTTCGTAGTTACCCCACCAGTTCCGGCTGAAGCCATCCACAACGGCATAGAAGTTAATCGCTTCGTTGGCAGCCATATAGATGGCTGCAAATTTGTTTGTATTGATCGTATCAATATTTCATCACTTTCATCAAATTTCTCACGCTATAATCTCTGGTTACTCTTCTGGTAGGTTTATGCGCACGTGCCAACACATGGTATCAAGATTTCAGTTCAACCAACTGGTATATGTTATACTCGAGCCCATTAAATCCTACCGTATGTGTAAAGGTGGTTGATGATCATCCAGAAGAAGCGACAGCTGACGCTGTCCACCTGTTATTAGTATACATTTATATTTTATATTGTAACCAGCCGTTCGAAGAGCCCTACTGGCTCTTCTCCGACTTCTTCCTTACCCTATCAAATTCACACGTATACAAAGTCATTTATGATTGTGGAAACGTATAATATGAGTCTGGATCTCCATTCGACTAACGTTATCATTCAAATTTGCCATTGAAGGACTCTGTCTAGAGCGAGGCCTTTATCATAAGCTAGCATAGCTCAGCAGGTAGAGCGTTGGACTGTGAATCGAGAGATTGTATGCCTGTGGGTTCGAATCCGGCCAGCGGCAAAGATTTTGTATGGTTCTCTTTCGATTGCGGTCCTATATTTATGAAAAGGTTTCGTCCCGTACACACAAAGCGACAAACAAAACGATAAACAAACTCTTCTCCTTTATATAATAAGATATTGTCTTATCGTCATCGTCACAACTTAATCATTGTGGGCCCCTTGTCAGTATGTTGGTGTTGTTATCGCATCGGCTACTTAGGGTACCTTTTGGTTTGCACCGCATTTTTCATACTACAAGGTGTTAGAAATTTGTATTTTGCCGCAGTACATTTTATATTATAAATATCAACGAAAGTTTATGTGTGGGGCACAAATGAGAAAAATAAAATTATTAAAAAAATATTCACCCCGAGCATTTGCGGGTTTTTCCAGAGCACCGCGACGAAGCCGGCCGCGCTCAATGCTGCCTTTCGAAGGAAGCAGTAGGTTTCTTGGCAATCCTACAATTTTTGGTTATACAAATTTCATAAGAATTCAATACATGGTATTAACTTCTGGGCCATCATTTGTATGGACGTAAATTTTTTTCATTGATCTCTGTGGTGAATGATTGTCAATTCTCGATTCTTGTGCGCAGCTTCTACTTTATTATAAAGATGTATTTAGGACCTCGGGGTCATCGTAGATCGTGAATTTTCCGCACATTTTTCCGATGAGAAGAAGTAGGTTGGTGGTGGTCATTGTGATTTGGCCCATTGTGCCCCAAGACATGTACGCAACCTGAATAACTCCCTGAGAACGAGTTGAGCAGAGGAAAACAGAGATCGCGAGCGAGTTTGTTTGGAGATAGATTAATAGAAAAACACGATAATTGAAGGGTCAGGTTACCCCTATTTTCTATTTCTCAGAAGATAATGGCCTTTTTTTATGTAAGGCAACTTCCTCCCGAAGTTACCCAATTTTCTCATTTTTACGCCCATCTACAATGGGTACGAGCTCACTGGCCAGCTGCTAGCAAACTACACATATATCCAATTAGATTGCAGCTAGCGCCGACACACGTCATACATGGAGCACATTCATTGATCCGGAATGATACGATCTTGAATTTTGATGTTTGGTTTTCGACTGTGGAGAAATAAAAATAAGGGTGTCCTGGAATGAAGCTGAAGTGACAGGACAAATAAAGCAGGTCGTAAAGGGATGTTAAGGTTATTGAATGTCGTAATAAATCCTACCGTGTTATTTTTTCCGAATAGAGTCATCGAAGTCTTATTATATTGACATTTGTCGCCAAAGCAGGTCACTGGGCACAGGCAGCTTTAATACATTAACTTTAATTGTCGCGCACAATATCGCAAATCCCAAGACAGCAGTAACCGCAAGAAGTTAAAATGTAAGAATGTTTCCTATTAGAGTTTACACGATGGAGAACATTTACAGGCACCGTCGTCTGCTGACAATGAGCTGAAGTTACAGGTGATGAGCGGGTTAAAAATTACTTACTCATAAATGTCGACGAGACTTCTGCATTTTCCTGGGCCGCACTCTGTTGTTACGTTTGCACACATGTTGGGCGATTTCCAGCATTTGAATCTCTGTAATAAGAGGTTAAACCGAAAGAACAGCCGGTTCTTGAAACGTATGTCAACACTGGAACGTGACAACCCCGATATCGTCCAGATTATTTCACGCAAAAAAAGCATATCGCCCCGATCAAGGCCCGAAATAATCCCGATCACAAATAATTCGGCCCATTTTGGGCACATGGCCCGATATGGCCCCGATTTTTCAAAATACCCGATATGGCCCCGATTATTTCAAAACACCCGATATGGCCCCGACTATTTTCCAAAAAAAAACCTGTATGCCCCCGAACAAGGCCCGCTTTTGACCCAATTCGACCCCAATTTGCATAACTACGTAGGACTGCAGGTACTTGTAGTGCGTTTCAAAAAACGGTTTCTATTTCGCTTTGATGCTCTTCAGAAACGAAAGCGCCACACATTTACCACACCTTGTTATAAGAATACGGCGCATATATGTGCCCACAACAAATTACCGTCCATCCCGGCTTGCATTCACATTTGAAGAGTCCATTCTCTTGGCGCTCACATTTGTCCGTGCCCCATTTGTAGCAACTACAATTTGTCAGCATTCCTAGGTTTTCGTGTTCCTAGCCTGCTTGGCTTTATTTTCTTATACAAACAGTCAACTGATTTTACAATGTTTTTTTTTATCAGAAAAATTAACAGATGTGAAATATCTTACGCAGCACATGAGTTCTGCAGTCGCGGATTTCCTTCAAACTCCACTTCTTCCTCTTCAGTGGGATGGACTAAGACATCTTTTTTTTTTAATTATAGAAAATGTAGTTCTTTGTAGACATAAAAATGGGTTCCCAACTCGAAACCGAACTGCTAGTAGAAAACCTTCACAATAAAATTGACTATTAGCGCCGCAATTAGCAAGATCAAATCAGACTATGAATGCATAGCATGAACAGTAGATTGCAGTTTTGAACCTCACAACAAATGTAGAATAATACCTACTTCGACTCTTCAAGCACCAACGAAGATCACTTGACATAAGAATAAAAAAATAAAAAAATAAAAAAAAAATAAACCAGGGGGATCGCAGATCAGCTGGCTCGGGTGTGGGACCCAGGTCCCAAATGATGAACATCGGGTTCTGACTGTTTGGGCTTTATCATTTCGAATGCACGGCAGAACGACTTGGTCTTCTTCTGAAACGTTAGTAGATGTAAAAAATCAACAAAGCCTTTACGTAACAGGAATGAATCGGAAAGGTTGAAAACGTCTAACAGGTGTAAAATTGCACAAGCATGCATGCAACAAGCTAATGAAAAGTGATATTATACCCTGCAAGAACTCCACTCCCATTGGTAGTCCAACAATCTTGTCCATTTGAGCATCGACGAAGTCGGAAAAGGCGCATCGATTCTTCTGGCAGTATCCTGGATTTGGGGTAGTTGGAAATTCACAAAGAGCGTAACATGAGGTAAATAAACCTTCAGAATACCAGGCATGAAGCATACAATATCTATATTTTTTAATTTTAGACGTACCATTAGGTAAATTAGGTCTCTTCATAGATAACGCTCTTATTTCATTCACAAATCCCAACATACTTGGTGTTCTGCAGAAGGCAGAGACATCGTTTCTAGCGTAATCCACCGGCTGGTTTATGATCTGGTTATTGATGACGTAGTCGAACTCCAGGTATCCGTAGAATTTTGTGTAGATTTTAGACAGACTCGTGACATTGACCTAGATGGTTGTTAAATCTGCGACGATTCTGTCTGAGGGAGAAACACTAATCGTCTTTTAGACAAGATTAGGAGAGAGACATGCAGGCGTTCGTTTGAAAAATATTGCCTAACAATTAAAAAAGTACCTTTTTGTTTGCACGGAATTCCTTGGATCCCTTCTCGTTGTAGTAGATCAGAAGCGAAGAGATTCCAGCTCCATTCCTGGAAAATGCCAGCGTTAGTCCGGTCTCATGCCCATCACGTCAAAGGTATGTACAGGTTAGAAAAAACTCACAATGTGTCCGTGAACTGTTCGTTCAATGTGGTATTGGCCAGTTCCCGGCCCCAGGCCATGTCTGTCTTGTCGTTGATGGTCTGAATCATCAATTTTATAATCACACACGCTTATCTAATTGTTTCGTCTATGACTGATTTAGTGTTGTGATGTGCTTTTTAGTTGGAAACGCTTGTAGAAACGTATTGATTATTGATGACATGATATTGATGAGCAATTGACTAGAAAGTTATTTTAAAGGGAATATGTACCCACCTTGTGAAGTTAAGCTTTTCTAATAGAATGCATGCTTCCCATTCACGAAACCACAATAATTATGTTCAACGATTTTCCCGTAATAAGAAAATTAATTTCAAACTTTACTTTTCCATTGTAAACCCGTTTTTGGATCCGATTCCATGAATTTCTAAGGCCTAGGATTTGTCACGTAGTTTCGGCCAGTCAATGTAGTGAAATTTTTGTGCAATGTAATTCGTCGCCTCTCAAAGAACGGAGATTGTGTTTGGAGTTCTCTCAAATCGTATCATATCGTTTGGAGTTCGTAACATCGAAACTTCTTTCTGCTACCTTATTAAAGGGATAGGTTCACCTCGAATTGCACCTTTTTAATAATAAATCTTTATTGGTCGATGGATAAGGCAAAGAATAATTTATGATTTTTTTATAATTTATGTTGATAGTATGACCTATGACGGTCAAAATGCGAAAATTGCAGTAAATTTCCTTTGCTCCCCGAAGTAGGAGAGCTTGCTCAAAAAGCTAAACTACCTCGAATTTATAAAACAATTGGAGTACCGCCCGCAGCCGTGGTAAGTGGGAAATAGCGTTGCAGAGCTGGAGACGCTAGAATATATAGGGCCCTTTTATCATCCTCTGTCTATCACAACAATTTCTGCATTTCCAACCCTGTCACGCTATTTCCCATTTAGCTAGGCTGCGGTACTCCAATTGTTTTATAAATTCGAGGTAGTTTAGCTTTTTGAGCAAGCTCTCCTACCTCGGGGAGAAAAGGTAATTTTATGTAATTTTCGCATTGTAAAGGTTTTCGGCCATATCAATAGAAAGCATTCAAAAAGGTGCAAATCCTAGTGAACCTATCCCTTTAAAGCAAAATACTGGCCGGTGTTTGAAACACATCGAGTACACCAGCATTCGTATGCAGCTTATGCAAATGAACATAAATTAGAATAAAATCGAGGTAAATTCAAGCAAATTAGCATAGATACGACGTAAGAATTCAGTCGTACAGGATGCGTTTCAAAAAACCCTCCGGTATTTCGCTTTCAGACGATGCATAGACGATCGTCATTTTTTCGAGAAACAAACCTGGCAGTAACTGATAGCTCGAATATACGACACTGATTGGGGACGAGGAACAAGTAGGTAGCACATATCTCCGGAGTCCCAGAATTGATCCGGACACGGTTGGTCACAGTAGGATGGACGGCCTATAATGCGCATCTATTGTTTGCAAGTATGTTTGCAGGCAATGCGTCACATGACAGCAAATGATTTGATTCTTATTTTGATCACTAATAACACATCACAATCAGTGTATCACTAACTTTCTGTCGTGGGCGCGCCTGTGGCGAAGGTGTTGACGAATGTCACCTGAATTAAAACTTATTGTTAGTTTGTGTAACAGAAATGTAAGAGAGCGTTTACAACAGCAAAGCAACATTTCTTCCAGGAAGCTTGCTCTGAATTAGGCAGATTACAAAACAATTCCCTAAGTAAGTAGTAAGTAAAACCTACGGAATCGGGTAAACGAGTTGTCAGCGAACGGTCTTGAGTCGTCTCCAATAGCAACACTGGTGTTTTGGTGGTAGCCACATAATTTGTGACTGTTGTCTTCTTGGGCAGCTGTGATTCAACGGGCGTCGTGCTCACTTTTGGCGCCGGAGTGCTTTTCGGCATTGTACTCATGGGACTCATGGCTGATTCAACGGATTTTGAAAACATTTTCACAATGGTGCTGTCAGCTGTCTTCGGGTAAGATCGTTTAGAAGTGAGAGGTCGTGTGCTTGCTGCAGTAGATTTATCGGCAGTTTGTTGCTCTGTTGATGGAGGAATTGCTGACGAAGTGAGTGTCCGGTGTCCTTTCTTTTGGTCATCTTCTCGAGTAGTTTTATCCGTTGAGGATCCCAATGACACTGATGAAGGTTGCTCGGATTCCAGTTGAGTGGTCAAATCAGGAGTTGTCATTTTTGACAAGCTTTCAGACAAAGTTGCTTGCGTTGTGGTTATTGTATGTCCCGCGGTGGTTACTGTATGTCCCGCGGTGGTTACTGTATGTCCCGCGGTGGTTACTGTATGTCCCGCGGTGGTTACTGTATGTCCCGCGGTGGCTACTGTATGTCCCGCGGTGGTTACTGTATGTCCCGCGGTGGCTACTGTATGTCCCGCGGTGGCTACTGTATGTCCCGCGGTGGTTGCTATATGTCCCGCGGAGGTTACTGTATGTCCCGCGGTGGTCGCTGAAATTGGCATGGTTTGTCCTTGTACTTTATTCGTTTGAGATTTCTCAGTTGCTTGATCTCTCTGATCCACAGTTGAAGTCTGAGTGGTTGTCTGCTCATTGCGTTGTGAAATGGATCTCTCGTCCGTCTCCGTCAATATATTATTCGATGTTGATAAAACGCTTGTTGACACAGATGGCTGTTGCGAGCTGAAGTGCTCAGTAGTGCCAGCACTGATTCCTTCAGTCAGATCGTCTGTAGTCACAATTGAATCCGTTTCAGAAGTTGAAGTAGCTTCTTTCAAATTTGTTGCAGTAGATTCCATAAAATGTATGGTCGATGGGGTAGCGCTCTCCAATGCTCCCTGAGTTGTTGCAGAATCCAACACAGTTTTCTCGATCTCTCCTGTATGGATTTGTTCTCGTGTGGTATAGGGTGCCGCGGAAGTGGAAGCGGAAAGATACGATCCATGAGAAGAGGAGGAAACATCCGATGTTGTTTCGGTTGCCGAACGGGTTGCTAGAGGTCCCTCCGAATGAGTCTCTTTCGAAGCCTTTTCGGTGCTTGCCGGAACCTAAATGTGAACATTTTTAATTTACGCTTCTCATGATAAATTTAAAAAAATAATCAGTAAATCCACGGATAGATATCCCATATTTTGCACAGCGCAACCGTAAATTTTTTGTGGTGTTCTACCGCGCGAAGGCGCGAAGAAAACGCACCAGTGTTTGCATTGCCAATTAAATCCAATTAAATAACTACACCAAAAAAAGGCATAATACCCTGTGGACGTGAAGTGGCTATATTTATATATGCACAATTGTTGCGCTACTTACAATTTGCATTGTGGAAGAACGAAGTTCTGTGCCAGTGGTTGCCTCTGAATGTTTTGTAATCGTCATAGGCTTCTTCGACTCATATTCAGTTGAAAGCTTCGTAGCCTCCGAGGTTGCATGTGTCTTTGGATTTGGTTGTTCAGATGTTGAGATGCGATGGACGTTCGGATCAACACTTCCAGTAACAGCTCCAATCGTCTTCTCAGTGGTTGGCTTCGTGAAGTCATCCGTTATTACTGATGCGTGCGGATTTGTTATCGAGTGATCTGTTTCACTTTCAGACGTCGTTGTTTTTCTTGTGTCGAATGTCGCCTTGCGGGTAGCTGAAAGGGCTGTCTGTGAGGTACTCTGACCAGAGCTTAGAGGTTGCACAGTCTTCATTGACGTCTCGGGATGAGGCTATGTGGTAGTTTCTCCATACGTCGATTCAAAAACAGACGACAATCTTGACGAATTAGAAGTAGCAGAAGTCAGCGTAGAAGTTAGAGTGCCGGTCGGTCCTTGAGCCACTGGAGTTGAACGAGTTGTCGATCCAGTTTTTGGTCCATTCGTTGAGTCAGTTAAAGTCGTAGGGCGTTGCTCGCCTGCAATATGGCCTTTTTCGGTGTGTAATATGGTTTTCTTTTTATAAATGTATCCAAAAGCAGTGAAAATTTTCTTTGTGGAAACGTGTCAGAGAATGTATCGCACACTCACGAGAGTTATTTTCTACCGGAATGCAAAGTACCGTCTGTCAATGTCGAGGTAGTTTCCTGATTCGCTGCGGAGCCGGAAGGCGAGATCGTTGCAGTGCGTGGATTCGATGGTGATACTGCAATGAATTATGATCATGTGTTTGTGTTGAGTGTGCGCCTACCCTGTTTTACTTTAAATTACCCTGTTCGCATGTTCTATGTTTCTTACTGATTGCATAAACAGTAACAAAAAACACCTTTTCTAAAACCAGTAGTCGTACGTATTCCTGAAAATTCAGTCGATTCTTCCAGATGGGTCGATGAAGACATTGGCTAAAAAACCGTAGTTTTCTTCAGCTAGTAGCCTACATTTGCGCTTAAACAAATAGAAATATGGGTACAGTTTGCAATATGAGTTTATTGTTCGTTATGGAAAGCATGACTCTTCTCCTGCCGCTATGACCTATATATTGCCAAAGACATCTTTCGAATTGTTTAATACCATAGGACACAGGATGATGACCTACGAAAAGCCTACTGCTGAAAATATCCCGAAAATAAGTTACTACTGCTAGATTTGTGTTATTGCTACAAATATATACAACGTTCGTGGTCATATGCTATATGCAAGGCTGTTCTACTACTAGACAGCATTGCTTAAAGGATCGCAGTCACTACAAAATCGTCGTTTTTCTTCGAGTTTACTTGTATTTAGTATAGAATAGAGACAAATACTTTACCAAAACCGAATAATTTGAATTACAACTCAGGGAGTGAACAAGTAGAAAAGAAGTTCTACTTAACTACCGCAGGATCACGAAACGTGTTCATACAGCTGCTTCCCGATCGGGAGTATGCAAATTATTTCGACAAATATCTGCATATTATATCTTTACATATACTGCAAGGGTCTGCAGGCATGTCACTACACGTTTCATAATCCCGCGGTAGTCAAGTAGATCTACTTTTCTACTTGTTCACCCGCTGAGTTGGAATTCAAATTATTCGGTTTTGGTAAAGTATTTGTCTCTATTCTTTACTAAATTTAAGTAAACTCGACGCAAAATGATGATTTTGGAGTGACTGCGATCCTTTAAGTTGTGCTTGAAAAGATCTGACCGGTGTCGAGGAAGTTTGTGTGGATACAATGAATGGATTCAGCATCGGTAACGGTAGTTTGACAAGAAGGTTTGGCTCGCAGTTATTCGAGTTGGCGGAGTCATAGCAGGAAATGCAACGTGTGAAGTTCTCTTCAGATGCCAACACAACTAAATATATGACCATTGCAAATTGCTAGGCGATATATTGTTTACTGACACACGAAGATACACTGCCTTTGAAACTCAAAAGTTTCTTGTCCAAAAATTAAGGAAAAGCCAAAAGAATTAAAGGGAACATGTACCCACTTTTTGAAGTTAAAGGGATGGGTTCACTAGAAAATCACCTTGTTTTTTGTTTGTTTGTACAAAGATAAACTTTAACAAAGAGCATAAAAAATGTCTGGAATTGTTACCTAGGGGAGATATAAGTGAAAAAAGGTATTGATCGCACTTAACAACAAAAGGTGCAAAAAGAGTAACTTAGGAACACATAAGAAAATTGGCTGAAACACACTAGTTTTAGAAGAATAAACTGTAAGTTTCATCGTTTATTTTGCTTAAAACAGTGGAAAACAGTTGTTTCAGCCAATTTTCTTATTCCTAAGTTCTTTTTTTTGGATTGCAGCATTTGAAACCCATTGTTATATCGTAAGAATGATCACCGTGCAGTTGAACAGCAGTGTGAGGAGAAAAAACCTTTTCCGTGAGTCCGACCCTTTAAAGGAGGAGGCTCACGAGAATGAAGTGCTCGAATGGTTTCCCAATGCAAAAGCTTTTAACTGGAAGAAGTAAATCAATATAAAACTATGAATTTTATCAAAATTTTGGATCGTAAAAAATAGTTGATTTCCATAGTGGGCATGCAAATTTTGTGCTGGCTTGTAAAATGACTTTGTAGTGCCCTGTCCATGTTTGCGATTCGCACTTGCGAAAATGACAAATGCCTGTCCATGTTCAGGCCATTTTACATGAATGTCAAATGCCTACCGTAACCCATGCGAATAACGCGTTTGACATAGTCCCGCAACGAAAGTGTATCAGATCCGTACTATTTGAAATAGATCAGTACTATTTTGAAATAGATCCATACTAGATGCAAAATCGCTGCGGGACCTTGTCATTGACATTGACTCGAACATGGACAGGCATTTGTCATTTTCGCAAGTGCGAATCGCAAACATGGACAGGGCATAAACTTGCATGTTTAGTTTTGAAATCTACCTTGCATACGATAGGTTATTTTATTTGACTTCGAGTTCTTAGATTAATTAATTCCTCCAAACTAAAGCGCTGAACCTTATAATACTTGTTTTTTGGAAGATAAACCCATTATCCTTCGATAAAAGGAAACTATTTGAGCACTTCATTCTCGTGAGCCTCCTCCTTTAATGCCATGCATCCATCCTAATTTATACGTGTACTTCTCGATACGACCGTCGACGCTTTTGACAAGCGATACAGATAACGAAGCTGCATTGTTCGCCTACTGATGTCTGGCCAGTGCTCCGAACTGGTATGCTTTTTGGCAATGCCAATTTGTCTTTTTCTCCTTCGGGTTTCGCATATTTACTTATTTTATGCTATGAAACCCACATGTAATGATGCGAAAAAAGTAGCTAGCAAACCGTAGCCATGTGCTGACCCATTTTCAGTGTGTTTGTTCTATGTATCCACATAGAACGATGCTTCATTTTTGTTGTATGCTGTACGCTACCCTATTGCGGGGCTTAGAAATAGGACTAGTCGAGGGTATGTTGCGTACCCAACTGCTGTAACTTTTCGTGAGTTTTGGGAAGACAACGCTTTGGTTTTACGGTTCATGTCATACGTAATTGCATCCAAATAGCACATGTTTACATCATAGTGATTTTTTTAACTTGCTACCTTACAGCTACAGTGATTTATCCTACTAGCATTTAAATATGAACTTGCCTGCTGCGAACATCAAGAGGAGAAAAATCGGCCGCGCGGGGCCCATTCCTCCATTGAGATTGCGAAGTTTCATCTTCTTCGGAGAAGTTCCTTCTACATAGATATATTAGTATAAGAACTGCACGAACTGCATATTTTTGGTCCTCGCTAACGAAGTCTCAGTTCCTTATGTTCACTCCGTCAGAAAACTGCTCGGAATCGTGGTGGTATGTTTTTTAGTCTAATATATGTCGTAGCGTACCCTAATTCTATAATAATCTATATATATATAAGATAGAGAAAGACATTTTCCCCAGTCTTTTAATTTATTCTATATGTTGAATAAGAACGTACGTTGAAGGTGGCGGCCGCTTTCGGAATATCCAAATGTCGGTATGAAGTCGGATGGCCCCTGCCGCCCTGCAGTTGGTTGGTAACCATGTAGATCATGACCACGCCTCCCGCAAATCCCGCCCATATTAAGCCCTGCGCACAAATTATCGATTAGCTCGAGACCCAACTTTTCAATTAGGATACATACGATAAAGATTTATCAGAATTGGTAACTTATGTATTGACGTGAGTTTCCATCAACACTGACAGCGACAGCTACTACACACATTGAATTAGGTCCGTGCAACAAATGTTATTTATATATGTGCAATTTGCTCAGTTATCCTCTAAACTAACTGGGACTTACATGCAAAGGGCAAAGATAAAATGGACCATAACCATAAAAGTGAAGTATTATGTATTATGTACCAAGTGGCGCAATGGTGAACTTATTTAAAGGTCAGGCTCACGCTGGTGTAAATTCCTCATATTATGCACATAAGCTCTGCGATTCAAATTATGAAACTAGATTTCGTGAATTTCATGAAAATAAAAATTGAGACAGTTATTTGGCAATAACTCCCAGCCAAAACTTAAAGGGATCGGTTCACTTAAAATTGTGTCTGTTTTTTTTTGTTTCTTTGTTTTCTATAAGGGATAATAAAAATTTGGAATACAAGAAGTAGTGTTCAATTTCAATACTCACGAAGATATTGGGTGATAAAGTGGTGGATTGATCGGTCAAGAATGCAAAAAGGGCAATTATCCTATACAAAAAAGGCAGGACAATTGCCCTTTTTGCATTTCGGACCGATCAATCCACCACTTTATCACCCAATATCTTCGTGAGTATTGAAATTGAACACTACTTCTTGCATTCCAAATTTTTATTATTCCTTATAGAAAATAAAGAAACAAAAAAAAACAGACACACTTTAAGAGGAACCGATCCCTTTAACACAATAGGAGATTATTGGGGTTTTGCATGTAAGTAGCACGAGAAATGTATCCCTTTCTATGCGATTCATGTCGGTTGTTGACAAATAACTCGGTGAATTTTACGTTGTACAATGCGGCAGCGAGATTAGGTTCGCCAGCCGCATAATCGGAACATTTTCAAGCCTAATAACTTTTTATTGTCTACATTGCACCACTACACAACATCACTACCTTACACCACCTCCTTGCACCACATTTTGCGAAAGGACACCACAGTGAGGTGTAATGTGGTGTTCCTGTGGTGTCACTTTGGTGTCCTTTCCAAAATGTGGGCGGGCACAAAATGGTTAGGGTGGGGCTGTGGTGGTGCAGTGGTGCAATGTACAATTTGCTTTTTTATTGAGTCTGGCCCACTGTAATACCACTGGAATAAACAATTGTCATCTCATCGTAGGCTGTGTAGCTTTCGAAGCTGAACATGCAAATTTACAAAATAAAATACAAATGTGCATGCCCACTATTGAAATCGATAAAGAATTTTGATAGAATTCAAAGTTTTATATTGATTCACTCCTTCCACTTAAAAATAAAAGCTTGTGCTTCATGAAACATGTTTATTGGAAGCTAACACCATCCTCTTTAAAAGGAAAGCAATTGTACACTTGATTCTAGTGAGCCTTTTCCTCCTCGAAAAACTTGGGATGTGCGAATATTCATATTGCTAAAAAAATTGGCAAAAGTGTCACTTAAACTAGCGTAATTTTTGTTCACTATCACGTGCTATTGTTCTTGATTAATTTCGGTATCACGCAAACCCTATTTATTCATTCATTCTGTTGCATGGGATGCCTCATGAGATTTTCTGCTGCCACAAGCCTGGGGATTTCAGAACAATTACAGGTAAGGACCAAATTCAACTTCCACCGGCATTGGGGACCGTTTGACGAGCTGCCGTTATCAGAAACGGCATAATATGTTTGGCAGGCAGCTTATCGTCTCTCATCTCTTTTCAGTGTTTTTTTTTCAGTAATTGAACTACGTGAGGTTTCACCTACGATAATATCAGTGGGTGTCTGCAACTGGAAGGCTCAAAGAGAATGCAAATTGAATCCGAGTATGGTAGCTTGCTGTTTCAGGGGACGTGTTTCTGCAATCGCTAACTTTGAACTTTCGTGCAGGGATTTTTTACTTCATAATTTTGTTCCCGCCACCTTATATTTATTGTCATTTCACAAGACTGCGACCCCTAAGCTCGTATCCGTGAAAATAGGAGTATCCGATGTTTGGAGAAGACGCAATCAAAGAACTAAAACCAATTAACCTGAGTTTGGCTCTGGAGCCAGCATGACAACTCATAACCATAACAAGGGAGAACCAATATTCTTGTCTTCTGAACATGCACTTATGCCTTTTGCTAGGACCACCTGTCTAGAAAGATCTTTACTGGTGACATACTTATGCAGGTGTGTGGCACAACATATCGCCTGTGAGCGCAGTACGCGCAGTCCAGAGACAAACTTTCCTTATTAGTTGACATCGTCACAACGAAGTTAGAACTATTAACGTGAATCACAACACTAACAATACGTGATGCAGATTCTGTGTATATGTTACTCATTTCTATACGGAGGTATATTTCTCTTCTTTATACATCACCAGCCGTTCGAAAAGCCCTACGGGCTCCAATCCGACTGGAGGAATCGGCCTTCGGCCGATTGTTACCCTATTTAAAAAAAGGATTCTACAAAGGTAAAAAGACGTTCATTACGTTTATGTGGAAACATATAATGTGGCTCGGGGCTTCAAGGTTTTCGCAAGTCATGCAAATTTGCTATTACGTTTGCTCTTCTATCTCGTCTCCTATAAGATCCTCGTCCAATAAGCTAGCATAGGTCAACAGGTAGAGCGTTGGACTGTGAATCGAGAGATTGTATGCCTATGGGTTCGAATCCCGCCAGCGGCAAAGATATTGTTTGGTTCTCTTTCGATTGCGGTCATATATTTATGAAAAGGCTTCGTCCCGTACACATAAAACGACAATCAAAACGACAAAAAAAATCTTCTCCTTTATATAATAAGATCATGATAGGGCAACCCTACTGTGAATATCTCATATGTGCACCTAAGAATTCCTGAAATTAGAAATTGAGAAAGTTATATGTATCAAACAAAACTCACCCTAGTTCGAAATGAATTTTGGATATATCTACCAAGCGAGGCTTATGCCTTCCTACGCGGCTACGATATCTTCGTGCTGTCTCTTTCTGAAAAATAACTCGCTAAATTTTCCTTTTCGTTGAGTGCGGTTTACTTGATTGTGCTCGCATAATTACAGTTAAGTGAATTTTTCCCTGAGCCTGGCGCTTTGACTTTATTAGGCAAAAAATGCATTAATTCACCTTTCACTTCCATCTTCCATCACTCATGTGGTATCCACTCTCGATACGCTGAACTGTGGTGTAGCGGTGTCAAACAAAAACGTTTATTTTTTGAAGGTGGCACAATTGCTTCCCTTCCTAGCCTCTTTGGATTTTGAAACCCCATAAACGTCAACTACATCTGTGGGCTACGGTAGGCACAACAGACACAATGGATGTTTCCCTCGGATAAACACATTAATATGTCATATAAACTTGAGGTTGGGAAGCAACCCTTTCCCAATATCGCGTGTTCTGCTTCAGCAATTTCTGTCTAAAAAAGTGTATGAGACAAAACGAAGAAATCAGATCAGAAACCATTCAGTTCTAAACAATAAGAAAAACGTTTTTTTGGATGACCTTGAGTGCTTTGAGGCTTTGAGACATTTGAGAAACAGAAGTGAATGTTTAGACGGTGTGTGGGAATTTCCAAAGTAAGTGTAAATGCGCTCTAGTGGCACACTTTTGGCGGAACCGCGGCCTTCTGTCTGGGCGGTAAACTGTGGGTATGTGTATGTGTGGTGCGCTTGCAACAGAAGCGATACATTGGTTTTCTGTCGATTATTTATTTATTTATTTATTTATTTAGTAAATAGCACGACAACGTGTGCATCACAAATGATATGATGAAGAGAAACAGCGAGGAAGCAGTGGCGTTGTATGAGAAGATGTGGTGCGTTACAGATGTACCAGCGAAAAACTGGCAGGAAAACTGGCTTGTTAATATGTTTCCGAGAGGCTGCGCGGGTGCCCATAATCCACTCACTTACCTTATCAACCCATGGTTGAGCCACGCATTTAGATGTTTCTTTGACTCTTGCAATTTTCATAAATAATTAGTTGGTTTACATCACTGGTTCCCTCAACGGTTTGGAAATGTGTACCTATGTATTGCTTATACAGTTTCAGTTGGTCGTACCTTTCATACTTTTAATGATAGAGGAGCGCTGCAATTCAAAATTCGCCATTTTAATCATTGTCAGTTAAAAACATAAGTTGCCCACGGTTCCACATTGCTTGATTGCCGTCATTGGTTAACTTTGTATTCAGAGATGCACCCCATATCTTTTCTTTGAGGAGCAAAATGTACTTCACGGATACTAGGACACGCTCGACATCTTTTTATAAGATCCACGGCAAGCTTTTACATGCGAAGTACATTTTGGGGGCTGTTGCTTGACAACATGAATACACTACACAATTTTATTCAAATGCGCTGACAGTGCTGAGCGCTCTTGAATGGATTTGTATGAAACAGAATCACATGGCGTTTTGCTCGTGGATATTGAGGGATGAAGGAAAATTGTACCTTATGACATATGACATATTCTCAGAAACATCTATGTAGTGCTACGATATTCAGAAGTATTCGTTTAACTTATTAGCACATCCTGAGGTAGTTCAGCCTATTGTTTTTTTTTCGTGCGCGTGACCCTTTAACCTAGAGTTTCTGCTCTTGTAATTTTTTGCTCTCATACAGTAAATCGCTCACTGGAACGCAACCTGTGTTTTTATTGATCAACTACTGTAATGTCTGAGTTGTTTATCATGAGTTGTCTCCACAAGTACATATCACTCCGCAAACTTCTCTTCGCAGGACCAGGGCCAGGGTCCTGCATGCTGATTGGACAATAGAGAGTCGACCAAGGCTCACTGACTCCGCCCTTTTTTATGGCCAAGCCACTAGATATTGCTAAAGGCATATTAATGCTTCAGTAAGGCGTGTCATACATTTCTTCCTGCTTCATGCGATATTCTACTTTATTCAGACTTATAAGTTATAAGCATAGTACAGTATGATTCAAAACTAGCCATATTGGTTAAAAATGGTCACGCGTTTTACACGTTCGTCTTCGTACTTTGTATATTGCTGTAGCTCTAGATTTATTTCAAACTTTTCAGGATGCGTTTCTTATTCATCCAATCTCTGTTCAATGTGTGTCTCTGCATTATCACTCCTGGCGATGATTTCCCATATGGAGAGCACACCATGGACTACTACGAAAACACTCTTGTAAGTTAATTCATACGATCGCGTTAAATTCACACACTTTGATGTATGTACTAGAAAGCTCGGCTTGGTCACATTGATGGCTTATGTAGATTTTGTAACATAGGCAAAAACCCTTGTAATTCTATACAACTAGGAAACCTCGAAAAAAAAACAATTGAAAATATTCATAAAAGTGGTCGGATTCTGATGTTCTTACCAAATTGCTCTAGTAAACATAAAAAGGTATAAGCAACAAAAAAGGTGCAGAACAATAGATACGACGAAGTTATATTGCAGTACTTTCCCCATACCTATGATCCGCATTACAAGAAAGACGAATGGACGTTCGAGTACAACAAATACATACTCAAGTCAGGTGTCTACAGGTTAGTCGGATTTTTTGGGGTAACTTCACGATAAACTTGACTGTCTACTCAGCAACAATCATGCATGATCTAATTTAACTAATTAGCAAATTGAGATTGTAACGAACAATTATTTCCGCAAAACTCGGAAAGCGAAGTCCTAAAAAGTAACAAAGGAAGAGAATGATAGCTCTGACTTTTGTAAGAAGCAGGAATTTCAAGTGTCTTGGAACAAGGAACGCGTATTAGTCTCAAAGATAGGAGGTGCAGTTTTATGCCATTTGAACGTCTGCTCTGAGCAACCGATACAGCTCATGCCGGTTGCCGAATCTTTGATTGCGACGCAATTATTAATTCATTATATTTAGGCCATGGATTATGCAGGATCTGTCGGAGTGCGTTGAAGGATGTAGAATCCGCGCGAACTGTGCTGCCCTAGTCTACAGTCAAAGCTCGTAAGCATTTTCTATATGCATCTGTGTGCATGTGTATTAAAAAACGTGCGTGTGTGTGTGTGTGTGTGTGTGTGTGTGTGTGTGTGTGTGTGTGTGTGTGTGTGTGTGTGTGTGTGTGTGTGTGTGTGTGTGTGTGTGTGTGTGTGTGTTTGTTTTTTTTTGTGTTTTTGTGTTTTTGGGTGTTGTGTTGAGTGGTTTTTAGCCAAGTAACTCATTTTTGGCTGACGTGCATTCTTGTTTTCATAATTGGAATCGCAGGGCACTCATGCGCATAATGACAAAAATTTACACCGTAGATGTTGTCTAGTCTCGAGAGCCTATACCATTGGCTAATTTATTCGTCGAAACTATTGATGAAACGCAAGGCACAATTTTCCATTAGTAGTATTGGACATTGTTTTGTCATCGTAACTAATATCCAGAAAATTCTGTTTCTACGCTGACAACCAGCACCCGCTAGAGGACTCGAGCGTTGAGGGCTACGATTACGCCATGATCGCCTATGTCAAAAAGAAGTGGACTGAGAGTGACTGTCCCCGTACGGGAGGTCAGTATTTAAAGGGCATGTCACGGGGGATTCTGCTCAGAAAGGCATCTAATGACATGACGCAGACTAATTAAATCTCGAAAGGCGCCCAATACAGTAAACCCATAAAAATGGCTCCAGAATAAAATATTTGAGATTTTGTCTTTGGAGGGGTTTGAAATTGTTTTTCTTCTTACATGAAAGTTTTTGTTTATATTTATATTTATTTTCACTTTCCTTACCTTCAAAACGCAAGCTTTTTTTGAGCCCAACATGCAAAACCGGCTTGACATTCCCTTTAACGATATGTTCAAGATGCTGTAATTATTCTGAAGCCAGGCGTATTTTTTATAATGATGTTTAGTGATCACATCATAGTATATATATATCAAATGGTTTGTAAGACAAAGCTGATTGAAAACAATTTATGATGACTCGGGTTCATGCGGCATGCGTGAACGTTTTTAAACAAAAGAAAAAAAGTTTTTTTTTGTAAACAGCAGAAAAACTTGCGGCAGTTGTTCAGCTAGATTGAAGTATTTTTAAGCGCTTCATCTAGGGCCGTGCATTCCGAGAATGAACCAACTGTTCCTCGACGTAGCGCAACAATGGCTGCAGTAAACTTGACAAATATATATATATAACAATAATTTATTGGGTCATTCTATATTCAGCATCTTTGACAACCAAAGAGGAGGATGTGACTACTTCCAAGACAATTAGCAACGATGAATTAACCACCGCCGCGCAGGACCTCACTACCGATGAGGTGACAACTACCAGGGAGAAAATGGTTACCACCGAGGACAGGATCACTACCGAAGAGAAAATCTCCACAGTGGAGAAAGTCACAACTGAGGCGAAGGTGATCACTAACAAAACTGACGCCCGACTATGTCGGCCAACAGTTCTTCTTATAAGTGAGCAGTTATGGCAGTAGAGTAGATTAGAGTTATTGCTGGACATAGCGCGGGATCGCATTGTTTTGTGCCTGCACATCCAGGGTACTGTACAGAGCGCGGGCCGAACAGTGAGACAAACCTAAAACATGCGTATGATTAGAATGAGTGTCATTGTTATCTTACGTACTTCCATCATTCTTTTGGTCGCTCATCTTTTTTAGATTAATCCTCTTACCATAGTGCTTGTTTTTTTAGAAATAAGTGTTATAAGCAAATAATATGTATAAGGAAACCACTACACGTCCCAGTACAACCACGACCACCACTGAGCCCGAGATAACTACCGACGAAAGCACAACATCTGACGCCGCTACCACTGTCGAACAGTCGACGGAAGTGGTCACCAGCGCCTCAGGACTCCCAAGTGATCCTTCAACTATCACTTACATGTTCGATTTTTGTGTATGCAGCGCCTAAATCAAAACTGAAAACAGTGACGGTATAAGCATACCTGCATACGTCTAATAAAACGATATTTCAGAAGGACTCAGTACACCATAAATGCTGCAAATTCTTCAAAATTCGTCTAAAAAATATTCACTTTTTAGGCAAATTCACGTTCATAATGATTTGTCCCAATGGATTCACGGGTGGAGATCCGACGCCATCTCTCATTCTAGAAACAGAAGCTCTATGCGAAAACCCACTGCAAGTTTTTTTTTGTTGTCGATTAAATCCTAAACAAATTTCGGTCACATATCAAACGCAGGCACGTTGTGAGTGTTTTTTTTTGCATGTTATTAATATATTAACGAGTACATGTTTGCGACATAAGAAAAAAATGTTCGCTTGCAGAGATCTGAAGGTTTGCGTTGCTACTGACACAGGGACATGCCCGATGACTGCATACGAACTAAACTCCGGTAGGATTCGTTTTTTTGAACATTTTGGTTGTTCGGTTCTGCAGAAACTTTGACGCCCATGCTCGCGAAAAATGCTCAATAATAGTTACGCTGAAGCCGCTTGAAACGGCACGCAGAACTTAAAGTTCTAACAATAAGTAACCAAAGGTTTGTTTCACTTGGTTCGTTTCCTAAAGTGTTTCCATTTTAGGTCGAAGCATGATCGGCAAAAGTGTTAGCGGCGTAGGCGCCGATGTTTTCTACATGGCTACGACAATGAACGACTGTGGCGCCACTCTGAACCTTCAGAGAAGGCTAATCATCGACGATGCTCGTAGGTTCATAAGGATTGTGAACTACATCCAGCCCTAGTGCTACAAATGTTGCTTTCATATACACCTACGAACAACCAAAAGATGGGCTTCCATTAGAAAAAAAGATGGGCGCGCAAATCCTCATCTACCCCACTGTAACCAATAAACCAGTAGTATTATTATGAAGTCAAGCACGCCCAAAAACTTCTCACTCTCTCAACAACGCCATCAGTTTGGGTTATCGGACATATCGGATTCCGTAGTAGTGCTGTTAAAAAAATAGTGTAAGCTATAACCACCATGGTTTGAGTTCGTTGTGTAGATCGTATATGAAGGCAGTGTATTATTAACCGACTAAAATGAGATGTTATCTATAACAAAAAAAGCAAGAATTAATTTTAGGCTGGGAGTACACGACGGGAGCGAGTGCTGACAGCGGCTATTCTTATATGAACATTTGGGTTTGGGAAGGTCATTATTGTGAATAGCTTCTTTATGAACATTTAAGGAGACTGCCGGTCGTTCCTGAATCTTTTCTAGTCTATAGATTTTTCTCCTGATGTGTTTGATTTGCTAAAGCCACATAATATCTCGGTTTTGAAACGAATGTTGGACTGGACTGTGTGTGTGTTCTCATTTGGCATTTGAAAATAGTTGTGCGATACTGCTCGACACATGTGCACATAACATATGGATGGGAGTGTTGTTGTCCAGCACGTCCAGCCCACAAAAAAAGCATATATCTAATGAAAATCAAATAAAAATGACGAATTTATCGTGACTGCGTTCCTTTAAGTGATTACTTGGTACAGAAATGTTAAACAAATAGCTTGTGCATGAATGCACATTCTTCCAAGTAAATGTATTTTGTTATTTTGAGGTTCGCGGCTATCAATACAACAATGTTAACTTACTTTCTAATTGTGAACTCACACCTGCAAAAAACGTGTCCGATATGCGGTTTTTATTCAACATAAAGTGTTGCGAAATAACTATTGCACGTTTCAAATAAAGTTTGAAATGAGAAAATGAGAAGAAGAATAGAGAAGGAGAAGATTGTAGGAAACATTAAAAGATTGTGCCACAAAATGCGGTAAAATCGTCGACTAGTATCTCTTCACCAATTGCCCCTCCTATCCGAAAGGCCCTCTGTCCGTCATCGAGACAGTACACTGAAGCGCCTCCGTATGTTGTCCCATCCGGTGCAATCACTCCAATATCCAAGGTTTCAGTACAACTGCAAAAATCACATGAAAATGATTTGGCGACGATATATATAGTAGTGGATCTTCATTTGTTAATAACTCACCTGTATTGCATATTACGCAAGGCGGCTTTCGCAGTCATGTTTGGGTAATCCTGTCGTTTTCTCCCAGAAAAAAAGTGGGGGAAACTTTTTTTTACGTGGGGGGGGGGAGCCTCAAAAATATTTTTGTTGAATAAACAAAACAAACGTGAAAGCTCCACAGCCACTGCCGAATCTTGTGAGCAGGTCCTCAGTTGCAGGGAAGCATGTGAAATAAAATGTCGGGCAAACATCCGGCATAGCTGCGGGGAGAGGTTGACAACAATCTGAAAAACAACATAATGGTGAGGCACACTTTCACCAGTTGGTTGATTTTTCCGGATAATTGGATCGGCCTCCGATCTATTACTAATTTCGAGAGTATATGGTTTAGTTTTCTTTTATTAGTGTAGGTGTGTTGTTATACAGCGAGTATCTAAACACTCCTCTCTTTCTTTATTTAGTTGCGTTTCTGCCACAGCAAGTAGCGTTGCAACGCATGCATATTGACGCACGTTTACGCTGCATCTTTGTTTTAACAACAATCTGTTGTAGCATTATTCTAAACAAACACCACTCTAGTTGAGTAAAAGTTTTTACCGGTGGTGGTTGCAGTTGTCGACGAAGACGACGTCGTCGTGGTCGTCGTCGTCGTACTCGTGGTGGTGGTGGTGGTGGTGGTGGTGGTGCTTGTTGTTGGCGTTGAAGTAGTTGACGTTGTTGTTGATGACGACGTTGTTGGAATTGTAGTAGTTATCGCAGTAGTCGTTGTCGGAAGTACCGTTGCTGAAATGCTGAAATGTGAACATTGTGATTGAGCGATGGGCTCTCAAATATGCTATATGCAGAGACAAACTACATCATAGGGCTGCAACTCTTCATTGAATATTTGAAAAAAAATTTCATACATATTGGCATGCGCGCGTCTTATTTTTTTTGATAAATACCTAACATTATGACTCAAATGTTTGTTTATGGGTAAGTCAATATTTAAAAAATGTCATCCCAAAATCTACATGGTGTCCTGTCCTACGTGTCAAATTAAACAGGTTTCTGAAAACGAGGCTCTGAATAAGGAAATGTTCACTTTTGAGCGTCACGCGGTAGCTTCTACATTGCAACAGTGTGTGCTAAAATCATTTACTGTCACCAACTCGTGCTCTCTTCCGGCGGTTGCGTCCGTATACAAGCGTCCGCTTTTGTTACAAGCAATATAAGTATAATTACTGTCGATTCAAGATGCATAGTGAATAATTGAAAGTTCAATCGTACCAGGTTATTTTTAGTGAGGTGATAATTCTTCCTTTGCAGCCGACAAATCATCATCGCATAGGAAAAAACGGCGCCTGATACGCTGAAACTTGAGTGGTTGAACTAAAGGTAAAATTCCGACGCTTTTGGAGACACATAAAAAGGCCGTTAGTGAAACACGGCTAATTTGATATCAAAGCAAAAACACTATCAGCCAATTATAGCAATTCATCAAAAATATTGTTCAACAGACTTTTCGTGAAAACTGATTTCCCGGATAGACAAAAACTGATTTGAATTTGTGCCTTGGATGCGCTAGCATTTCGTAACAACGTAATATGTTGAAGGTTGGTTTGTTCGCGCTTGCTCGCGCTTACTTTGCGCTTACGGAAATGATCGTATTTTGTTGAAAAATAATAACTGAAAACATCTTAGCCCTATACATAATTAATATTAACAATGTTTCCAACAATGAAGAGGGTTTGGAGAGGCGCTAGACAGATGAGTCCGAGTCTAGCGCTCTATAGAAATAGAACAACGGGAATATTATGAAAGACAATGTTTCTTGGCGTTAAAGCGATATAACGTTCTGTGTTTGAAACGTGTCAGACAAACTTTGGAATTCTACGAAATTCCCCTTTGAGTGGATACCACTCTGCTTGCTGAGTTCAACCTAAATAAACTCACACCAATATCTATCTTTTGGAAATTCTTCTTAGGTCAATTCCTTGTTTTTTAGTCTACCATTTTCCTCCCACTGGTTTCTACTTATCCATTCCTCTTTCTCCCTCTTATATCTTCTCTTTACTCTATAATCATTCCCCTCTCTCTCCTCCCTCTTTCCCCTCTCTCCCGCTCTCTCCCTTCCCAGATCCTCAGTTGCCCGGGAACCCAAGGAGCCCTCTTCAAAATCATTTCACAATTCAGACGTTTATGACATTCAACTACCGTTTTAATGCTGTTTTTGCCTTGGATACGTTGTGGAATAACAAAAGAGCGTGGTAACATCCACGGTGGATAAGACAGATATTTCAAGAACCAAAAACATTGTGAATTTGTCATACATCCGGGGACCATTGCAGCGATCAGAATTGCAAGTAGAAAGCATACAGATGAGAGCCGTCAATAATTAATACGCAACTTTTTTTATTTGATACAGATAACTACAACGGGAGGTAGAGAACTAACAGTGAGTTGTGGAACAACTTTGACTAGAATACTCAACAAGAGTGGAAATTACAGCAGAAGTTCATGTCAGATTCAAGCATAAAAACACTCAAAAGTACGCATATGTTTGTGAATCGGGTTTCTGACTAATATTAATCCTCGATTGGTTTACATAGAAAGTTGTGTTAAGAAACGCAAGAGATTGAGGAGACTATAAGGGTCAATCGCATGTGTCCGTTTCTTATTTTGAAACGGCAGGCGTTTTTCTACGAAAAATTCTACACACGAGTCTTCGTCTTACAATGCAAATCATCAAGATAAATAAAAACAAATGTGATATAGATAGAAGTCGGAAGTCGCTCCCGACAGTTTTGTTCTACAACCTGCCCAGGTAAAAAAGTGGCAAATCTAAGGGAGATCGTGTATAAAGAAAGTTACTATTTTGAATTTTTTAACAATGGTCCTTACTGTGTCCGGAAACTTTTTACCCATTGGTTTGTATTAAAATCTGTTTCGCACTCTCTCTGATCTTTGCTAATATGTAACGGAACACAGTTATGTCGCACATCCATCATTGTATAGTAATCACGGCAGCTGATTCCCCCTCGTTCGGAGGTGTCAATCAAATATTCCAGAAAAACAAGACAGTTCATCCAGAATTGATATCAACACAGTCTGCGGTAGGTAGGCAGAGGAAAAATGCAGAGTACTTATATCGCGCGCCTAGCCCCAATAAATAAAAGTTGTGGATAAAATTCTTGGACATTTCCAAGAAACGCAAAATGACGATCAACCAAACAATCGTGGGTGGTCCTGGCTACCGGGAGGTCTCAAAGAGCACTAGCACGTGGAGTCAACAGGTCAGGAAGCGAACCATCCGGTCATATCGACCTCTACCAAAAGTACAGTAAAGCCTCGTGCATGTGGCCAAGCTACAATCTCGAAGTTGAGGGCATAACCATGTGGAGTGTCGCGTTGGTTCAAAAAAAGAAAGAAAAGAACGATCTGTCAAAGGACAATCGATCGCCTGCTGGCAATCATCTTGGGTGGTCTCAGAGAGCACGGAAACGCGGAGTCAACAGGTAAGTGAGAGGTCATCGACCTCTAAGAACGTCCAGTAGTACCTAATGCATGTGGCAAAGTCATAAATCGTGATTGATTATAGTTCGGTAACAAGACTGCAGCAAGACTGTCCCGTTATGATGCAATTTCCCAAGTGCCGGATCTTATTGTCAATTGCCGTCTGGAGGGATTGCATTTAGGTATTTACTCATTTTGAGAAGGAAAACCTCGGCATAGTACATAATGTTCCACTGACAATTAGTTCGTTCTTTATTTTCTTTACATATGATAGCTTTCCGAAGACACGTATTTTAAAAACTGACTGCTCAGCAGGGAATGCAACTTCTCTCCTAGTGGGATGAAATAAAATGTTTTCTTTCGTTTTTCCTTCGCGTTTGCAATACATTATCCGCGTGAAGAGTTCATTAGCGGTCAATCATTTGTGGAACGCGTACTGTTGATTGAAATCCCCGTTCTATTCGACAAATTGTGCACCGTAGCCGTCAGGAAAAAGTGCTATAGGCAAAAAGAGTTAGAGACTGATAAGGATCTTGAGATATCGCCAAAGTTAGAGAGCGATTTTTTTTCTCTAACTATTTTTGCCTAGAGCGCTTTCGGTGCCAGCAATGGCTGCTTTAGTTCCAAATGCGACGTTTGAAGTTTGAACCGACACGAAACGGATCTTCGAGATTTGTGAAATGTGACTGCGACCCTAGTCACCCTTACTTTATTTTTGGTGTGCACAGTACACTCCATATAAATCGCTATCAGTACAAAAAGTTTGGCTGCTTTAGTTCTAAACGTGACGTGTAGATTTGTGAAATGTTGCACTACTCTACCTGACTGTGCCTACAATCAAACCACTATCGTAAAAAATTCAAATCGTAGTACTACCATTATAACCGTAAATAAAGATGTTTTATGTCTGTGTGTATTATGAATAAGTATTTAACTTCATTGCAAGGAATAAACGTTATTATATCGCGAGTAGTTAGAAAAATTTGATGCGGACGACAGGTTGACCGTTCTTTGAGCAGCGAGAACATCGTGTCTGCGTCTCTGACGTGCGTGCACTCACTAGTAAACACAAATAGAATGCGCCGCTGGTTTCGCTCTAGTATATAAGGAGTCCAGCCACAAACCAACCGTTCACTTCGGTGAACATATACTAAAATTGGAACAATACAGAGAAGATTAGCATGGCCCCTGCGCAAGGATGACACGCAAATTCGTGAAGCGTTCCAAATTTTTTTAGTCTTTGGCATTACTTTATGTATGGGTCAAGCATATATGGGGCAAGTGTTCTGTCGCTTTATATGGTTTTCCTTTCATGGGACGTTTGGCTCGCTCATGGTATGTTTCTTTGTCTCGATTTCCATGGGACGGTAATTCTAAAATAGAGGCGATATTTTTCCACGTTCTAGTTTTTTTTCTACTCCTCACATTTGTTTGTTAACAATTATACATAATGTTTATTGTTCTTGTGTATGTTATGATCCTAGTCAAATTCAAGCACCTCTTATGTGCAATGTTTACACAGATCGCTCCCATATCACTATCTCGAAGGCCTGAAGACCTTCGCGTATTTAGGACCAGTCTTGGACCCAAAACTGGCCAGAACTCCAGATTTGGACCTAAATTTGGGCCCACTGTTGACAATCCCCTGACGGCTAGATCAACCTATTATCTATTAAACCCTAAGCTGCTAAACTCTTTATTATTCTTTGCCACATATTAATAAAGTGCATCACATCATTACACTTCAATATTAATTTGGACTAATAAGATCTTATCCACATTATTCGACGCGCTACACGGTACAACACTGTTATTCTCCAAAGCTATGCGTGTACATTCTGCACTTTTCCTAAATAATATAAACAATCTGTAAATGATCTTCGTGACTATTATAACACATCTGCTTTTCTGCACAACACATGTTAGCGCTAGTCTAGGAGGTAAGTAATGATTTATTTGTGGATTTGTGATCTGGAATTACTGTATAAGCATATACAACTGATTTTGGTTAATCTTCTCTTTATGAATTTTGTTTAATATATATATTATTTTAAACTAAGGTCATAAAAGACGATGTCCATCCCCGAACTGTATACAAAAAAAAGTGCATTGCACTTTATTTTGATCCACTAGGTAGGTACGTGCGTCGTACGTAGTAGTAGTGTTGGGCTCAAAGAACGTTCAAAGAGGCTATGTGCGTGCGGAGGCCATACACCGTCGCGCATTTATATATAACGCACCTCAGAGGTCTTGGCATATTGCAATCGTTCGCAAACTTTTGTGCGATAGATTAAATTTTTGGATCAGCGTGCGCGGGGTTACCGGGTGCGCTAACTATGTGGAAGTGATTTTGTTGCAGAAATTTTTGGTGTATAGCTTGTCAAGGAAAATGCTGCAAGATAGAAGGCTACAACACCCTTGCATTACTTTCTATCAATAATTGGCAGTAACATAATTGCTGTCATTTTTTGCTATTACTATTATAAATTATTATAAAAATAATATTAGGCATCCTATGTCGTCTTCCCAAGGATGTTGGTCATCAGTGTGGACGAGTTGTACCATATTCGGCTTTCTTTTTTGATTCGGATGTCGGAGAATGTATTGAATTCGTTTTCCAGGTTCGTTTATTGGATTCCAATAGACAGTGATTATTAGTTAGGGAAAACCTAAGGTATAAAATGTGTATGCAATAAGACTCTTGAGGACTGGACTGGACTAGGCTCTTACTTTTGATATTTGTGACTGATGAAAATTAATTTTGTTACGCATGGATGTGGTGTGCTTTACGGGTTTTTCGAAACAAGCTTTTCAGTACTGGAGTTATTTTAGTGAGGGTAACTTACAATTAGAAGCTTACAATTAGTTTAGTAACCAAAAAGAAGAATACATAACATTCATAATCTTATTTATTTTCCCCAAAGTTTGTTTTTAGGGTTGTGGTGGTAACGCGAATCGATTTTCCACGAAGGCCGAGTGTGTGGAGGGCTGTGCTGCATTAGGTGGGAATCATTTTAGCGCAGCTCAAATGTATATCCTAACAGAATAACAATCTAATGATTTACCCGAAGTGTTCAGCAAGCCTCTATCTCTATATTAGTCAAAACTGCGTGAAACTTTGATGGTGCACTCTTAAAACAGAAAGGACAGCTGCGACTCGTTCAGCCTTCGCCAGGCTCCCTCTCGGCTCTCTGAGTATCCATATAAATTATTGCCTGGCGAAGATTTGATAACACTTGGGCGTAGTTGGCGCGCATCAGTTTAGCAGAAATTGTGTCCATTATTCGCATTTTCCTCCCAGTCCTGGCCAGACTTTTGCCGCGCGAACTTGTACGCCAATTTCTCACGGCAGATCACCTGCCTGCAGTTCATGAGTGTATTGACCATATGTTGATTGCAGCCCGCTGCGGCAAAGGTTTCCCTCTGATGGATTTTGCCGGGAATATCAAAAGATGCGATGGGGACAAGGTTCCCTGCCCAGGCTCACATGAATGCGTGGGCAATGGAATGCAGTCGGTGTGCTGTCTCAAGTCTGGTGAGCAATTATCACTTCGGTTCTAAGTTCTAATTGTCAGAATTAATATCCATTGAACATATCTACGGAGATAAGTTGATCACCAAAATATTTACGTAAGATATTAGGTACATCCACAAAATCATTGTATTCGTACCCAGTGTATTGTTCTTCCATGACGTTAGCATTTCTGATTTGTTTTTATTTTTCCCGATGCCCACCTTTCCTTTGTATTTACGTTTACATTGTGACTAGTTTTACACAAACATGTCTTCTTAATACCTTTTAAACTATATAATTATTTGTATCGTAAGTGTAGAATGTAATATATACCACTAACTGTTTCCAGATCGTGTGTGTCACCAACCAGTCGAGAGTGGCACTTCGTGCGGCGTACCTCCAGAATCACGGTATTTTATGACTTTACTGCTTTGCCTGACTAATATCACTATGCTTTTGGTGCGAAACACTCCTCTCATGAACAGCTTCATAGCACCATCCAAAATGTGAAGTCAATTTCAAAATAATTGATAATTGCTTCGTACTCGTCCTGTTCGCGTAGCTCTGGGATTAGGTACCCTGCATGCACAAATAATAATGTTATCGTACTACGTTCTCTTTCGCGCAGCGCGCAAATACGTAACCGCGTCCGCGGAAAAGAGATCGCTTTTTAACATGGGAAAGGCGGAGACGCAGAAAGGAGGATTCTCTGTGTCTCGAATTTTTCAATGCAAATTTGCAATCTTTTCCCGCGGACGTGGCTACGCATTTGCGCGCTGCGCGCCTGAGGACCATTAGAGGCACAAGGAGTTGTTAAAAACCTTAATCGACATACGAAATGGGGCCAAAGGTAAAGTGTGTAATCATATGCTTGCACACTTCTTTCAGTTTCTACTATGACCCTCAGTCCAGCACGTGCCGATCATTTGCATACACGGGTTGCGGAGGAAATGAAAACAATTTCAAGTCAAAGGGATTGTGTATGCAGTTTTGTTCTAGTGAAGGCAAGTTCATATTAGTACCTGAGTAATTTATGAAATAAAATGGTAAGTCAAGGTGCATTTATTGTCCAATGATACGATAGGCAAGTTGATTCCGTGGCCGTAAACACTGAAATATCGACATTACCTTTCAGTTGTGTCGATTAACATTACTTGGAAAACGAAATAGTCGCTTCTAGCAAAGTTTAGGATAAAACGTTCTGTCTTTCTGTCTTTTTTAAGATTCTTGCTTATATTTCAGTGACTTGTAAGAGAGGCGAACCCCTGCCTGACCGTTACTCGGCCTCCAGAACCCTGTTGTGCTACAACCAGGAACACTGTCCCAAGAACTACACGTGCATCCGTAGCTCAAGGGGAAAGGGCGCGTGCTGTCCCAGTGTTGGTGGGTTCGGTTCCTGTTGGTCTTCAAATAAAATAATTAAATCGTTCACGCCTCAAGAGCTTGAAAGGATTCTTTATTCCTTTATCCTTTATTCAATACAGTGTTCAAAGTTTAGAGCGTATGACCAATTCAAAACATTGGTACAGTAGAAGTCCACATGAAAAATTGCGAATTGTTTGTTATATGTTGATCTGAGACTAAGCCGTAATATAATTTTCAGATTTTCCTTCATTTCAAAAGTAGTTTCTTTAGACTTGGTCTGTGGAACACCAATAGCCAAGCGTGAGGTTTGCAACCGCGAAATGGAGACGGATATGTGGACATTTAACTATAAAATGGGCGTTTGCGAGAAAATCAATGGAAAGGTGCGTATTGATTTTCATACAATTATTGTTTAAAGCTAGTTCACAGAAGGATGCTGGATGCTAAATGCTAAATTGTACGTGGGAAAAGGAGAGTTCCAAGAAGTTTATGGTGGACCCAAGCAAAAGTTAAAGCCTTTCGCCCGATCCCTCACATAGAGCCTGAAGACTCCGACGGATCCGGTGTACCGTAGTCAAACACAAGTTGACTTGTCAAAGTGTTATTGGACGTTGTCTGCCGTTGCACCTGATTACCGTAAACAATATCACCTCATTGCAGACCTGTAGCGAACAGATGAACTCGTTTGCTAACGTTGAACAATGTGTGGATTTCTGTATTGGTCAGTTATTAGTTACTTTAGGATGTACGTAAACATAAGAAATGAAGTTGAGGTTCAAATTCATACTGTATCGTATTAGAAAGCGAAATGTCTACTGGACCTTACATTGAAATAAATGATACAAACATGGATAAACAGGAATTCCACAAAAAATATATGTTATCTCCAGAATAATAATAGCCTTGTTTTCATTTGTGTTTCATTGGAAAATATATTTTGCAAAATAGTCTGCTCTATCTTCCAGGCACGTGTCCCAATGGCAACGAGGTCCATATAAACCCATTCACTAATCAACCACAATTATGTGATTTTAAGAAGAAAGGCGGATGCCCAGTTGGATATGAATGCAAGAACAGGTTTTGCTTACTAGACACTAATTTTCTCTTTCCTTCATGGACTTTCCTTCAAAGTTTACACCAAATTTCAGTTCTCCATTTGCTTCGATTTGCTGTCGTACTCCTGCCGTCTGTCCGGCCGCCGAATCTCTTCTTTTATTAAAAAGTATGTTCGTTAACTTTATTCGGATTATGAAACGTACGTTTGACAACTGCCTTTCCGTATATTGAAACGTATGTTGAACATCTCCATCCTCATGTATTGAAACGCATGTTGATCAACATTCCCGTAAACTGAGTATACAATACATTGGTTGCAGTCATCCAACAGATGCTTCAGAAACCACCTGAAAGATAACGATGAAGTACTTTTTTTTTAAACTCCGTTTGGTAACGCATGAAGAAATTCAAATATTAAATTAGTCAAATTATAGACGACCGTGCCGTAACATGCGTACCGAAAATGGAGAAACCGTGCCCGGAGGGATACACATGTCAGCAAGCATCCAACAGGGTACGGTGACTTTATTGTCTATTTAGTTACTTGCACTATAATATAAAGAAAAAAATGGCATCAGCGCGAATGGGCGCGACAATTGCGATAGATTCCTGGCTGGCAATGGTAAATTGCTGGTTACTGCGTGAACGCAGCGCCTGAGCATTGGAAAAATATTGCATCCTACTATATTTGACACGGAATTTGATGGAGTGATCAAAAATAGGGGTTTCCTGATTCTTTGACAAAACTTTCGAAGGACACATTAAATATCGTTCCAGGAGCATATTTGTTGTACTCCGGCACTAGAATGTCCACAAGGGATGCGAGCTTTGAGGGAGGACGGAGCAAGACCGAGGTTACTCTTTTTATTAATATTTTATTAATATTTCGCCTCCAAGAGTAGAGTACACATACACGATGCAAAATGCTCTTCACATAAAAATACAAGGGTTGACCATTTTTTCTCAGGGTTTGCACACCATCTGTACCAGGTTCATGCCCTAGTGATCATCTCTGCGTTTCCGGAAGCGGAGGTCAAATTGGTACGTTATTTGCGAGAAAAATTGGCAAGTATTGGGAGTTTCCACCCTCCTGCGTAGTTCGTTACTAGCTAGGACTATTTTTCGTACTTTGTTACCTATTATCGACATAGTTCCTATGCATTTACATGTGCTATATGCTAATTTATGTGCCTTTATGGACAATCCCGGCATATAGTGGAGCCAAATTTGAATAGAATACACACAAATGCAGATGTACTAAATGTCTCTGAACTCAGAACCAGATGCCTTACCGCTGTACCAAGTAGATCACTTATAGGTCGTGGCGCTAAAAGTCTGTGCTGTCGTGCTGAGCAAAAATGCGTGGTTCCCTACGTTGACACAGAGAAGAAGAAGCCAGAGAAGTGCTTTCCAGGTAGGAGTAAATTTGCACCTTTAAAAGTTCTAACCAAAGAACTACGCACAAGTCGTGTGCCGTAAACCATAGAAAATGACCATTAAAATGATGACATTGTGATTAGGAATGTGAAGAAATGTGAGAGAGGGCCAACAGAGGGCCAATACCACGGGGAACTTACTGTTAGATGACAACGCACGAAAAGAACTGCCATTTAGTTATGTATCATTAAAGCGTTATGTATGTTCACACTTTTTTTATTGTACCCACTTCCAATAGGAATTGCAATGTCTATTAAACGGCAGGACATTTCCAAACGAGGGACCGCTCATGCCCTTCAATAGTAATACAACATTTCGAAAAAAAATTTATTTTATTTGAAACTTCAGGCAACGGTGACTGTCCCTCTTCTACATTGTGCCTGCCAGCCGTTGACACAAATGAGACGCTCTCTGATGTCAGAGGTTAGTTCAAATTAACATTCAATTATCCCCGTTACTGTAACTCGTATGTACAATGTCAATAATGTAGTTCGTTTTAAACTGCGAGCTCTGAACGAACTACATATGTACGTGTGAGAACTACATGTACGATACATACGTGTGACGATTTTGAAAAGAGAAAAGGGTCATTTTTGCTCGGGGCCAATAGGTTTTTTTTTTTCATCTTGAGTGTCATTTATTGATTTTTATTCAGACCTGTCCTTCTACTGTTGCCACACAGTGGATGTTTTCACGTGCTCGGAGGGTGGTACGCCGTTTATTGACAAAGAGACCAAGAGACCGTTGAGGTAAGTTTCTTATGTGATTTACGATAATAATTTATGACTGCATATTCCCGTACCTGTCGTTTTTGTCATGGCAAAACTAGGATAAACATGTTTATGTAAATGGCCAGAGATTTTTCGTTTTCATTCATCGCCACTTTAGTGCGTCCCACAAAAAGAATTTCCAGATGTAATCGTTCCGATCCTGATGCTTGTCCCGATGACTTCCGATGTGAAGCTCTTGCAGACGGTACAGCTGCTTGCTGTCCCCAACCCGCAGCACAGGAACACTGCCTAGAAGCAGTAGTTAACAATGGGGAGATCATTCCATGTCAGGGTACGGTAGCCAATTAGATGAGATTTACTTGTAGCCTCTCTAATTGTAATTTTTACTCACGTTGTATATAGTTTTCTGGACGGTAGCGTCATTTCAGTTAGCTACTCAGGCTTCTCCTGCGTGCGGTCGTTTAAGTCAAAAAGCACGCGTGCAGTCCGTCGGACTGCATGCATGCCAGCGGATTGGATCGCGCGAATGCTTCAGAAATGACCGCACGCCAGCGAAGAGTGACCTGAGTAGTACAAAAACATTGCTGGGTTCTTAGTCCCCGTCTTGGGCATTCCTTTTATTTTTATTCATCAGTCGAGCTAACCACTATTAATAAAGTAGATTATAAGTGCGTCTCTTGGTTCAGGCTGGGCCGATAACACTTGCCCATCAGGGGGAAAATGTCGGAAAGCTTCAAACGGACAATATATGTGCTGTCGTGACGTGTCACTCAATTTTCTCGACATTTTGGATGGATCGCCCAAGATTCCATTTTAAAACACTTAATAAAAAAATATATATTATAAATAAGTCGTTTTGTTTTGAAGGGTTGTAGCAGCAGCTCATTCGTACTTACATTTAGAATATAATTGAAGTGGACAATCAACCAATACTTGTGTCTTGTGTCTGTCAACGAACGCTCCTTAGGTACCACGTGTTGCATCGCGTTGCGGAACTTTTACCCAGATCCAAAACTTTGAAGCGCAATTATATGTGGAATCTAACTTGATAGACGCCCATAAAAATTCAATGGCTTTTTGCTACTGTTTACGTGGCATATTGTACTGTTCCACGTGATTTTCCATCTAAAGCTGAATACTTTATTTTAACAAATAGCGAGATAAAGCAAATTGCCAGATAAAGTAAAATGCATGCGAAATCTATGGTTTCTCAAAAAATCAACATCATTTGTCATATAGGGAACTACAATAAAGAGAGAGGAATTTAGTATAAGTGAAGAGAGACAGCACACGGAACGTACAGAAGACAGAGAATCAGAGACCGGCAGCTAATAGCTAGAACATAAGAGACTTACAGAAGAAAATACAAAGATTTACTGAATGTACATTACAAATAATGTTTCAATTATGCAAAAATATTGGATAAATAATCAATAGCGCATTATTACAATAAAATAAAATTAGAGCTGAGGAGTATAGTTTCCAGTAACAATTTTCAGCAGGCAATCACGGTACAGGCCAGAAGTATCGCCCTGAAAATACAAAATGTATATTACCATAATAATTTATATCCCTCCTTCTCTCCCTTTCTTTCTTTTTCCCCTCCTTATCTCTTTCTCTCTTCTCTCTCTCTCTTCTCTCTTCTCTCTCCATCTCGAAAGCCCTCCGATTATGCATGTAACTCGAAATATAAACGACTAAAGCAAAAACTCTCTTCTCCACCGTTGTTGAACCCGCGACGTACTACCGGTAATCAACACATCTACCACTTAACAGTAAGCCTACACTGGCTCCACTAGGGTAATCTTGTGACTTGTGCGAAAAATGGCGTGGAGCGGACTCGAACCCGCGTCACTTGTCTACTCGACAAGCACTCACCGGTTGAGCTACACGCACCTTTTTCCGCAACCGCACAACCGATTCACCCTAGCACACACACGGTTCACACGAGCAGGGCCGGGTTGCCTCTTTCGGCGAATCTACCCGATTTAATAGTAGGTCTTCATAACCTGTTAACTACCCTCTCCCAAGAGTGCCTGGTCCCACAGGCATAATCCACTGTGTACCATTCCCGACAACTCTTGGCACCGGTTCGGCCCCCAGTAAGCCTACACTGGCTCCACTAGGGTAATCTTGTGACTTGTGCGAAAAATGGCGTGGAGCGGACTCGAACCCGCGTCACTTGTCTACTCGACAAGCACTCACCGGTTGAGCTACACGCACCTTTTTCCGCAACCGCACAACCGATTCACCCTAGCACACACACGGTTCACACGAGCAGGGCCGGGTTGCCTCTTTCGGCGAATCTACCCGATTTAATAGTAGGTCTTCATAACCTGTTAGCTTAACCAACCTTGATGTGCTCCTCGAGGGTCTTTCCATAGAGCTCCTTGTACTCCTCCTTGATAATGTTGAGATCGACCTCCGAACGGGTGACCAACACACGGATCAGATCATTGTCACGGGTTCCAAGTCCCTAAAACAAAAATTTAATTTATTAACTTTACATTAGTATATTAATATATAATATATCAATACTTTCCCTTACGCACAACTCAAAAATTATACAGTATCTACTACATCAGAAATCAAAAGAAACTTCACAACATCCAGAGCAATTAGAAATAAACTTTTGTAAATCTCGGCTGACCACCTTCATCGAATTGTAGAGTTGAATGGCAAAGAATCTCTGTTTGTTGGTGGAAGCGCGGGCAATTGTCAGATAACTGTTCCTCAGATCGCCACTGAACTCCTTCTCGATGGCCTTCTCGATCGAAACACCGGCGAGCTTCTCGTACTCGGCGAACACCTGGAATTAGATATTTTATTTATATTTTAAGATCAACATTTGTAGTTTATAGTCTACTTTCGAAGCAAGAAACCTGGCGGAAATAATACCGATTCATTGACAAAGTTGGTCCATGAAAAACCAAACAAGTGAGTATATATGTGCACGTGTAGCTCGCTACAGTAGGTCTCGGTAAGACAGTCCCACAAAACTTTGGATACTGTTCTAGAAAATATACTGTAACCATTTCCCTACCTTTCTCAGTTGGTACTGATTCTGTGTGGCGAGAATCTTGAGAAAATGGGACGGAGCTCCCTTTTCCCCCTTGAATTTGCCCTTTCCGTCGGCGAAGAGACGCACGGCATCCTGAAGTAAACAATAAATGTACTGAACTACAGTAAGCTAGTACTTAGTCTAGTTAATCACACAAACCCGTTGTGGGACAATCTGGTTAGATACAGTAACCCTGAAAAGGGCATAATATAAAATCTAGGTCTTACATCCTTGGCCTCGGTATCATTGGTCTCGTGAGAAGCGTCCCTCGAACCAGTCACCAGGGCCACGAGCAAATCACGGAACTCTCCAGAAGTGTCACCGGCAACTTCCTGAAATGGAATGCAATTTAACTGAAGAAAGTGTATAGTCTGACTTTGCCGTGCAGGCAGTAAAACCCCGCGACACTGATGCGCACAAAAAGAGGATCAACCGCACGGCGCACTTCGTCAGGGGTCCTCAGGCATGCGCCACGGGGTTCAATGTTCAATCCAGTTGGCGCACCTGCGGCGACCTCTTAGGTGCGGCCCGTCAGGTGCAGAACATCTGGCACTCGCGCACCTCTGGCGACCCCGCCGCGACAATGATGAGGCAATGAAAACTGAGCAGCTAAGTAACCATCATCACTAAACATTCGCGAGTGGTAAGAAAGTGGCTCCTCTCACCTTCTCCAGCTGCTTTCCAAAATCTCTCTCATATCCAGCTCTGATAGCTCTCATCTGATCCGGAGTGCGGGAGCAAAGAATCTCAATCAGAGCATTCTCATCCGTACCAAGACCCTAAAACATTATTAGATTAATACAATCAAAGGTTGTTAAAACTGCGCGGACCTACGCCTTCCCATATATCTCACGCGAAACCGGAAATATCGAAATTGATTGCTGTTATCCACTTTCCCGAGCGCACAGAAAAATAATTCCAAGCTCATTTTCTCAAAATAATAACTAAATCCTACCTTCATGGCCTTCTTCAACTGCTTCAGATCGTATTCGAGAGGCGTGTCCATCAGGGCGAGGACTGCCTGAAAGATATACCGAATTCAGTTTAACTTATTGTTAGACAAAGAACCGAGACCTCAGTAGGAGTTAGCTAACAACACACATAGATGCATGCATGGATATGTTTACGTTTATGGGTGTTAGATGTTAGGCCCGATGAAATACTACGGTAAGTCGGTGGAGAGACTACCGTATATCACCACGGTATTCAAAAAAATAAAATGTCCCACCGTCTCGATATCTCCGCTGAACTTCTTGTCCAGAGCCTCGGCGAGCTCCTTGCCATACTTGAGCTTGTAGGGCTCGCGGAGCTGAATGAAATCAAATGAGAACTGTGCCTCCAGTAACATAGTTAAGTTAATTCAATGGCTATAGGTTCGGTTACTAACATAAATCTAAACACATGGGTTACATATGTTGTTTTACTTACGCTGCCATATCGAGCAGCTTTCTCTCTTTCTTTGTCCATTGCACCAAGGCAGAATACCATTATTTCTTTCCGATTTCAAAGTGAAACTTCGCACAATCGCCGCGCAGAGACCATTAAAGTGGCGGGGGTGGGTCAGGACAGCGCGAAACATCTATAATTTCATTCGATGGGCGCAAATGAGGTGTTTATGACGCACTTTCGCGCACAAAAAGTGTGCCACAGCAACGCCGTCTCAGCCGGCAACTACGCTGCGTCATGAGCACTTTCAGTTTCATCTGTACCTGTGAATGCTCTCACTTACTCTCTGTCTCTGTCCGTTGGAGAGTGAGGTCAGTAGGTTGACAATTGCCTCCTTGTCACCGGCACGCAGAGAACGGTCAATCTTCTCCGCAACCCTAAAATAACGTAAACTTATGTTCTCAACCGCGCTCACCCCCTCCTCTTTTTGGCTCACTGCGCGGTTGGCTGTGGATGCGCTGCGCGGTTGAGCTCCCCGACTATCCGTACCTATCCGCGCGGCTGTCTACGCACGCACTGGAACCTGCGCGGCTGTCTACGCGTGCACTCCAATTGGTGCGGCTGGGAGAGGGTGCGCTGCGCCCAGGAACGTAGAATAAGCACAAGCGTCGCAATCAATATGAAAATCCAACCTTTGTTACACTACTCTAGGAACGGCACTCAATTTCATCATCATTTTGTTATGATTCATAACCCAGATATAAAACAAGCCGTTTCTTAACCTGGTTATACAAAAATAGAAACCAACATTGGTGGGTTGAAGTCGGGGTTGTCAATGATGGTGGCGTAGTTCATGTTGGCCATTGTTTTTCTGAAAGGGAAATGGTTAAATTTTAAGAATAAGACTGGCATAGACATTCAAATTATAGGTTGAATACGTTGAATACGGACGGGACATAAACAAGTGAGTAATACTAGCAAGGAGTGAAGAGAACCGAAGCCAGGCCAGGGAATAAATTAGGTCCGCCTCTCAAAATTTTGGGGAGGTGATTTAGACTAATTTGCATATAAAGCATTAGGGATCGGTATGTGGTTTAGACTAATTTGCATACAACGCATTACGGTGATGACATATACTGTAATTTAATTAAAATACGATACTAAGTACTGACCCTGGGTAATAACCTGCAGTGTACAAATAATCAATCAGTGCCTAATCATAATCAATCAATCAATATGTACAGTACCCTTGATAATAACTCGATCCATCAACATCACTCCTCTTGAGTATTCCCCTGAGGCCTGATTCACTCGGGCTCCCACCGAAGTAATAACGATTGTAGAAATCGTCAATCCTTCGGTTATCTTCGAAGTATCTTTGATTCACCCCATCCATAGATTCCACAAAACCGGTGTACGGTACAATACGTGGCTGGATTGGATAATCATCGTACGGTACTTGATCGTAATATCTGGCAGGAGTCGTAGTGTAGGACTCAGTAGGTGGTAGGTCATAGTGCCTGAATCTCATATCTGATTCTCTGTCATAATTAGAGATGCTCATCCGTGGAGGGGTGAGTATATCATAGTCCTCAGCTCGAAGCGATTCTGTAGGAATATGAAAGTTGTCTGACGCTATGCCGTAAGGTTCGGAAACCTTGGATTCCGAACGCTGGTAAGCTTCTAGGGTTCGATTGACAGCGGCTGGGCGGCTAGCTGCATGGGGCCAATCATCATCATAGACTCTGTACTCCGGACGGCTGGTTCTTTCTGGGGTATATTCCAAATCTCGAATATTTGGGGAACTCTTGTAGACATCCCGACCCTTTCCTTCGGCCATCAGCTGATTACAGTACCTGTCAATTCCCTGAGGGAGCAGAGAACTATCCCTAGAGACCTTGAATACATCCTCGTCCAGTCTTCTATGTCTATCACGGGAACTCAATTCGAAATAGTCGTCTTCACGATTGTAGTTTATAGTTTCTTGTTGGGGCCGATCGTGAAATGCCGGTTTTCTCAGAATACCATCCGAAGTTCGGTTCCCTCTGGATACAGTACCATGCTCTTCACACATATACTGATAGGTCTCCTTTTTGTAGGTCATACTTGGAGTGGTAGTGTAGGCTACCGTAGTTGGTGCACGACTCGGTGATACCGAACGTGTACGGTAATTCGGTGAATAATTAGAACCTCGTCTACCAAAGTGGCCAGTGGATGAATAGTCATCGTATCTTCTACTTACTTCATGAACTGGTACCGTAGTATTCGTATAGAAGGAATCACGTCTCAACGGTGTATTAGGGTCAAATAGTGACCTGTCCATAGTAATTAATCAATTAATAAATCGATAATTTCCAGAAAATCAATAGCACGTAGGACGTAGGTTAGGTAGGAGGCGTTTGTTCGGAAGAAATATCAGTCGGAATGCGCACAAAACGTTGTTTTATGTTTCTGCCCGACGTCTTATTTTATATGTGGAAAAGCAAATATAGGCAGGTCACGGTCAGCCGCACCGCTTTAAATGCCTTTTGAATCAATGTATAAATGAAAACTTTTCCTTCTTATGTATTTCGCTTCAAGCCCAGTAAACGTGAATCAGACGCTTAGTTAGAATGTATATGTATAAATAACATTTTCAAAAGTTCATCGAGAACTTGTATATAAAGGTATCGATCGTCCATGACTAAGATTTTGTTATTATTTCTGACAAATCGCAGATGTATTGGCGGGAAGTGATTCTTTTTAAGCAAAAGTACCAAATCAAAGGAAAAGAAACATCGACACGAAATGGAACTGTACACGTTCAAGGAAATGTATTATGTTTTCACATATTGCACTCACTTGGGGCAATCAAATATGTTTTGTTAGTGAAGCTAGACAACGTGTATCAGACCTCAGAAAGGCATCACTCGAGCATTTCATTTACGATTTGTAAACTTATCTTAGATTCAGACTCAAAAATCGCTTAGGCTTAGGCTTAGGCTTAGAACATGATAAACAAAAACTATATGTTTTTTTATACTAAACTCTCCACCACGCTAGAATATCAAAACATGCTCAACATGGAAAAACATTGCGATTGCATAAATTCTCAGCTCATGAATTAAATCGTATGATGCGTCAATTTTTGCGTTGCACAATAATAAACCACGCTGAATCACAACAATAATCATAGATGGCAAAGGATCAATAATAAAAAACGACTCTTTCACTGACAATTACTCACTGAGTGTAAATGGCTTGGGCCGCTATCGTATGCCCAATTATCTTGAATTGAAAAAGGCCGAGCCAGCGAGATTATAGCCCATTTCGAAAATAAATAACCATCAAAAAAGGAAACAACGGCAGCACACGAGAACAGGACAAGCTATGACAAACTTGTTGCAATAAAACAATGCCCTGTGACTAAAAGATATACAAAATGTGAGCATGCTTTACAATTGTTTACTGAGACTTTACTACTTATTTTACTACATACAAAATGTCGCGCCTTACGATTTCCCTGCCTTTCAACGTAAAGTTATTCAAATAAAACGTAAATATTATGTGAATCCGATATAAAGAAAGAAAGTAGTTCGCGTCCCTTTAAATTTTTTAGAAAAATAAAGTTCGCCCATGTGAAAAACACATTGAAATTCACCAGATGTTGGTTTTCGGCGCCGCTTTTCTCACGAAAGCTTTCAGTTTTTGTTTGCTGAGGAAAGGGTAAACCGACCGAAAATGAACGGGGAAGAAAACAACTTTGAGGTTACCAAAAGACATGCAAGTTTTGAAAACAATCAATAAGAACCCTACGCAATGGGTAGTTTTACGCCCATCAACATCAACTAATTACAACTACAGTAGTCGTGGTTATATTATATTCAGTACATCTTATCTAGCACAAGTAATCATTCATCAAGAATTGAATACGAAGAGAGCATGAGCTCCCTAAAAGCGAAATATATGGCGAAAGCTAGGAAAACAACTTAGGTCTTGTTTGTTGACAGTGTGGAACCTAGAAGTGCACATGCTATGAAAACTTGGCATGCTCGCGGCGCGACGGACAACGCCGCGGGTCGTTTCCCAACGGCGTGCAACGGTGCAACTTGTCCAGCGCCGCTTGTACGCCAAGTGTCGAGAGTCGTTCTAGTCGAGAAACTCTTACACGAAAGTGTCAAGACTCACATCAAACATAGAGCTTAACTGTCAACTTCATCGTATCTGTATTTCTCATCTCGCAGTCATAGAGGTTGTTTAGCCCATGGTCAGCCCAAAACAATTCAAGGTCATTTTGAGCGATTTTTCTAGTGGAGGTTAGCGGAGGCTGCGGAGGGAAAGGTTTTGCCTACAACTTTTTATAAGTATAACATCATTTGGGGCAAACCTAGGCAAGTTCAAGATCTATGCAAATCTGCAGAAATACCCTACAATTAATTAGCTGCAATAATGAAAAAAAAGAAAGGGTCAAAGAATGTTCTCCAAAAGAGCCCTGTCCACTAAAGAGGCAAGAGCCCATCTAACCCCATTTTTTGGCTCTTTTTCTGTTGTTGAGATGGGACGGGCGGACAAAATTGTTTGTGAAGATAGATCACGTTGTTTTGAGAGAGTGGAAAGATATAAAATGGCAGCGCAGCATCTCCGTACATCAATAGGGCGTAAATAAAGCGTAAAGTAACACAACAACGTAGCCTTGTTTACGTATTCCATGTATACGATTCATACCCTATAAGAAGTGCTCTATAGGCGAACCATAAAGAGCTATGGCGCGCTGTGGTAGTGTATGCAGATTCCTGCGTCTCCCAAACGTGAACCTGCCAGCGACGCACAGAACGGAACAAAATTTGCATAGAATACAAGGAAAAACGTTTGTCCAACATATGCTTACAAACCAGACGTCATACCGCTATAAGAGGCAAAAACACTACCGATACGCTCCGATATCCTATAATGAAATAAGAAGGTCCACGTCCATTGCGCGTTTCGCAATTACCAAAATAATACACCGAAGCAATCATATCATTTCATCCATTTTGTACTTTACAATCCACAAACAAAAAATAAGAAGCCTTAATTTCGTAATCGTACTACTGCACTTTGTACTGTGCAAAACAAAAACAACCTATTCTATACATGGATGGATGCTTTTTGGTCTCAAATTCAGAAAACTTGCTTGGAAGTTCAAAGTTTGCGATAGAGGGGTTAGTATTGAAAAAATGCGCCAAAACCCAGAAAGAGAAAAGAAAAACGCAACAAGTGCTCACACCAACATTGAAGAATGTCTACACAACACAAAACATCAAGGCCACTCTTAGGATTTAGGAAAACAATTTTAAAGGGAGAGCGCGCGCCTAGTTTTGAACACTCATCACGGCGTGGGAAACAAATGTACTAGGGGTTTGGGGTGAGAAGACAGCAATAACCGGCGGCGTCGGGGGCAATGAGAATTAGAAAAATGACTCACGTCTACATAGAAAATCTACATTCCAAATGTCAAAGAACAATGCAATAAAAGCTGATTCATATTCAAGGCACGATATCTAATGATATACATATTACGGTGCAAAAGCGGCGCAAAGTGTTAGTCATACGGCACAATATTTTGGTGGCGTGATTTTTCGTACATAATTAAAGCATCTACATATAATAACACATACGTTTAATCAGAAAATTTTAGTAATTATTCACTACGCGATCTAATATGTGCCCCAAATAAGGGCTACATGAGCACAAATAGCCACGGGGGAAATAAATGACTTCGTTGCAAAAGCAAAGCTCATTGAAAATGTCATGCTCAGCGGCGAAATGTGCCAATCATCTAAACATTTATATACTGGCTAGAAAAAAAATCAAGACATGAAGCTTACAGTTTATGATTTATGGTAATGACTCACACAATGGCGCCAAGATTCAAAATAAAAGTTTATATTTCAAGGAAATGGTTGTGATTATCTAATCACTGAGCAACGAATATTATTGAGCAAATGAGCTAGTTCTAGATAGCACTATTCGGACTACATTCACAGTAATTTTAGCAGCTAATGCATTTTGTATATTTACTAGCATTTCTTATGTTATTCACAGGATAGAAAACTTTCTTTTACAATGTGATGAAATAATATACTTAAACTCATTAGCCTAAATGCTACGGCCAGAGATTTGAAACGATAGACGATAGAATTAAAACTGGCTGAGATCTCTCTTCTTATATACAGTTAGAAAGGGGGCTGTCCGAAGGAGAGATGACCTCATCCTATGAGTCATTGCGGCTAAAATAAGATGAAACAAAAAGAATACTGCATTTCACAACTCACTCCTTACTCATAAACTCTCAAAATTATTCCAATTATAATAATTTATAGACTTGTTTACATAATAACCATGACAACTCATAATAATGAATAACATATAGTACATCGCGTACTCATTAGGATATTATAATTTATAATTATGCGTAAGCTCCTTGGTCATGAAAAGTGTCCCATATAGAAAATCCCATGGCTCTAAACAAAACTAATGTGTTGACTGATTAGTAAACAAACATTTACCAAAGTAAGTCAAGCATCGTATTAAAGCGAAATGCTAGCCCCTTTGGAAAATTTGCATATGATAAGCAAATCCTATGTATCCTATGTTAATTTTGTACGATCGTCCACGGCAATCGTACAAAATTAGCATAGGATACATAGAATTTGCTTATCATATGCAAATTTTTCAAAGGGGCTAGCATGTCGCTTTAAACTCGTATGCAATAATCAAACTCTTTTTTTTTATCACAGAAAACAGATTTTATCAGTAACGCTGACTCTCTCACAATTTTTATCTATGAAATTTTTGGGGAAAATAAACAAAACGTAAACACAACAAGGTCATGCAGAATAGTGGGAAACGGTAATAGAAAACAATCCCCTTACGTGAGTTTACAAATAAAATGTAAAACTTTATATGTAATTGCTTTTTCTTTTTATTAAGAATAAAATACTAATGCCAAAATATATTTTATTTACAATTAGAAGAATAATTAAACTTCATTATTTTTTGTTTGGTTTGAATCTCATAGGCAAAGATATAAGAAAATTAGAAAAAGACAACATTTTCGTACATTTCTTCCAGTATATCTGGGAGTAAACCCCTTTTCTATCCTTTTTCTCCACTATTCCGTCCGATAAGCAAATATTTTCTTTTCAATTTCTCATTTCTCAAATAGACACTTCAAATGCAATAAACTATCCACACAAGGTGGAAGAGAAGATTCTGGAAAATAAAATAGTTTATAAAAAAACAAAAGGAGTTTCATAAACGTTGATCTTGAGAAGTTATAAGTTATCTGCTAAAACAATAAGAGACAACGTTACTCCAGTTTCAGTCTCCAATGTTAGAGTCTATCAATTACGTAGGAGACACCGCTATATACAATGACAATGACAATGACACATTGTACAGGTAGCCGTGATTGGTCGGCGATCGTTACTAAATATCTATGTCAATCTTCTTCAGCAGTACCTTATACAATTATTTGCACCCACCAAAAAAAGCCAGTGACTGTGATTCATTTAGAACCAAGTTCACCAAGTTCATCTGTTCATCATTCACAACTGCGATTTTTGATATATCAATAAAAAAACCAAATGAACTAAAGATACGGGTCAGATATTTCACGCAAAAAGATAGGGTCTTGGACGAGAAACAGTAAAAAGTGAGCAAACTGCGAGAGTAGTACAACAAACAGACAAACATACTCTATTCATGTTCAGCGTCTAGCGGTCAATACCACTTCATTCAAAACACGAATAGAATACAAGAGTTTTATGTATTGACCCCAACCCCCAACCATTACAGTAAGACTATTGATTGACTGTGCCCACAAAATTCAACCAAAATCTTTTCTTGTAAAATAGAAACAGTAATTCTACACTAACAAGGGCAAAACTCGGCCAATAGGTAACTTATGAAAAATCTGCCGATGCCACACGATAAGCAATATATAAGGTAAGATTTTATAAGAAAGATTATCTCAGGAACACCTTTCGCAAGCGAGATAAGTTTTTTTTCGGTCATTGTCGCAGGCTACGAGAACTATACTTTCAATCGTCGTTTAGTGTAGTGGATAGGGCTTCTGACTGCTAAAAGGAAGGTCACGGGTTCGAATCCACGCTGCGGACATTATTTTTGCATTTATAACTGTGATATTTTTTACATTTTAAAACTTAAATTATGGATGTAAAGAGTAACTGTTTCGCGTCTGTTCTACTTTAATAGTGTTCATAACACCTTCATGCACTATTTAAGTTAAAAAAACGGGATTTCATTTTTCCAATTTTTTCATGAAATCACTGATGCTACCTACCCATTAGGGGAAAATGTCAGTCGAAAATTAAATGATGGAAACAACAATAAAAATGACTGTGAAGCATAACTTCGCAGTTCTAGAGTTTTATACGATTGAAAATTATGTATATTTTATTATATATGACTGATTGATCTTTTCGATTATATGTTTCGGATGAGCATGAACTTGGAGTTCGTGAGCATCAACTTGGAGAACTTAACTTGGAGAACTTCATAGTCATTACTAAAGATCTTATTATATAAAGGAGGAGAGTTTGTCACGGGTTTGTTTTTATGTGCACAACGAAATCCCTTCATAAAGAAAATTCGTCGATCGAAAGAGCATTCAAAATCATTGCCGCTAGCGGGATTCGAACCCACAGCAGCCCACAATATCTCGATTCCCAACGCTCTACATGTTGAGCTATGCTAGCTTATGGGAGGAGGATCTTATAGGAGATAGAAGAGCAATTGCAATAGCAAATTTGCAAATTTGCATGAAGTCCAGAACCATATTATACGTTTCCACATAAACGTAAATGAACATCTTTTTTACGTTTGAAGAAATTCCTTTTTTTAAATAGGGTAACAATCGGCCGAAGGCCGATTCCTTCAGTCGGAGAAGAGCCCGTAGGGCTCTTCGAACGGCTGGTGTCTTATAGCATAGACTCGCGACACAGGAAGCAATAGTTATTATGTGGAATGCACGCTGTATGCACACGTTCTAATATGTTAATAAATAAATAGATAATATATGTGCGTATAGTAAGTACTGGTCAATTGTGTGCCCTTCTTACTATAGTAAGACTTGGAGGTCAGTGACCCGTTACTACAAAGGAGTATAAGTGGGCGCGGCCAGCAAAGAGACACGCGGAGAAGACAAATATGAGTGAATAGGTTATATGCAAATGGTGGGAGAAACCTTGGGACATAGCCGGTCTATGAATCCATATGGGACCACTTACTTACCAAGAAAAAAAACAAGATACACAAATATCTTGGAAAGTTATTGCAAGATGGATACATTCACGCTCTGGCGGTGCGCTGCGAAAATCTAGCGCGAAAATTTTGAGCGGCGAAATGTTGGAACGGCGACCTGACGAAAATGCAAAAATCGAAGAAACAGGTAAAAGGGCGCATGGCGAGTTCAGCCATGCTTTGCAAAGTGGCATGCAGTGCACTCACGGGAGCTGGCTTTTGCTTAGGGTATGGCGTGGGTGAAGTGCGCGGCGAGATGTAGGCGCATGATTATTTTCCGCCGCACACAAAAAATGTTTTTGCATTGGATTACACTGCTGATTTTTATCCGTCAAGTAAACGATGTGGGTATCAACTGGTGAAAGGTGAGAGATTCAGCATGCAGTGCGATGACTAAATTACTTTTATAATAAGTAAGTAATAATCAGAATTGTAAATACCTCAATCCGCAGTAATTCGCTTCCCTGACCATCAACTTGCTGATTTCTCTGGGTGGTAAAAGAGGCATGCTTCACTGAGATGGAATAATAGTAGTTACTAAGCCAAAAGGAATGTTAGAGATTTACAATTAGAAAATCTCCCGATACTTAACAATAAATTAAACAGAAGTACTCAACAACACATTATTGGTAGATACCAGTTACTTAACGTGTAACGTTTAGCGGTATGGTATGCAGTTTGTTACACATATGCTGAACAACACATTCCCCTGTAAATTATACGGAAATTTATGCGCCCGTCTAGGCAGACAACACCATGCAATTGCGCAGCATGCGTTTCACAAACCACATGTCACACTAATTGTAAGTATTAACTTTAAATATAAAAAATAAAACAGGTGTGAAATTGTGGGTTCTCGCAACCAGCTGCATTCTATTTACCCCAATCAATCAATTCAAATGATATTGGTATTCTAAATAGAAAAAGAGGATTGGAGAGAGGGAAAGTGCAGAGTTAAAAAAAAACCCATCTCAAATTTGAATATTTAGGTTCAAAGTTTAGCCGATGAATGTGAACTGTGCATGTACACAAACAGTATGATTAATTACACAAAAAAATGGTTGGAAAATTAATGTGTATGAATAAGCCTGCCATAAATTGAATAAAGTTGATGAAGTATGAAGAACAATTATTCACACAAATGTCAGCAATTATCACCCTGGACTACAAACATCAAACTCAAAGTTACAAACTTCAACTGACTCACCTCAAACCTTCGTAGCACAATTCGCGCACCATTACTCTCACAATATCTCGAGGGAGTCTCGAATTCGACATGTTTATTTTATTAAAAATCAATTACTGTTTACAAAGGGGCGTGGTCATCCTAATATGTGCTGATTCACACTACTGTAACAAGGTCGCCACTTAATTGGAGACAAATTCCTATCATCTCAAAAATGTTTCTTTTATCGTGTTAACCCGCGCGACTAATAAATCAATTTTATTCGCAGAGTTCCGAGTATGGGTAGAAAGTGGTGAGCTATGGCTATGCTCTGAGTCACCTTCGCATTACATAAAAGAGAGAGACGGAAAATTCATACTCAAGAACCAACCACAAAGGACAACACTTACTTTGAGACTTAACCTTACTTGGTTATGTGAAATCAGATTGTACCAACAATAAGGCATTATTTTTGTGAACAAACATTATCAATAGAAAATCTAAATGAAGAAAAAACATTTATTTCTTTGAATAAAATCGGGTCATCTACAACTACTAGAAAGAGTACTTGACAAGTACATACTTTAGAGACTACTTGAAATAGACACTAAATGAGAACAAACAAAAGTTTCTAAATCCTACTTTCACTACAAGACACAATGCCACAAGTATAAGGCACTCGTAAAATGCGTCACATCAAAAGAAATTTGAAGAGGTATGCGGGTATGCCACACCATTTGTGAAGCACATGCTGGATAGCTAAACAACGACACTCATTATATGCAAATTATGTGCTTTTCTGGCACCTAATCGAACACAATTTGCATATAATACGCTTCACAAACCATGTGGCATACAACTTTAAAATGATGCTCCTGCAGGATCAACAACAAACTGATTACAAACAAAACAAGAAAAAAAGGTAAAGCAAAATCTACTGACCATTCATCACAGTTTTCAAAAACACACAAACTTCACTAAACTAAAGCCCAACAATAAACTTCAATAAAAAAATGGACACAAAAGACACACCCATTCGCCTGAGCAGTAGAAACGGAGTTACAGTATTTGTACATCATAAACAAAACAAACAAGTGACTAAAAACGCGCGATTTGTGGAAAAGGGTAGCTAAAGTTGACTGAACGAACGCAAATACACAGAATTCAATACAAACTTTTCCATAAACCAAGTATCCAATTAACATCCCCCCGAGATCAAACTCTGCCCGTATCGCAACGAATCTCCAGCCTTGATGGCAAACTTGGTCGTTGGAGGTGCTTGGAACACCTGGAATAACAACAAAGTGAACCTATTGAATGAAACCCGTTGTGGCCTTCTCGCTTCTTTTCAGAAAACCTGGCGAAAGTATAGCTACGTCGCCGCGGCCTTTTATCTGGTCAATTTCTCACTGTTGCCCAGCTTTCGCGCCAGCGTATAAATTCGAGCCCGGTGTTTTGCCGCGCATCGCGCATAGCCCCAATCCGGTACCAAAAGGTTTTTTACTTAATTGGCTAATCAAAGAATGTAACCGACCAAAACAATGGTGCTGCCTAGTCTGAACTCTCCCACTTTGTCTCCGGGCAGCATTGGCACATGCACTTCCATCTCACACTGCTCCAGTTTCTGCGCCTTTCGTCGAATCACATTCGTGCGCAATTCGGGTTTCTGAAATGAAACTTGGCTTGTTAAGAGCTAATGGGAACCTTATTAGCTACTGAATGAATAATTAAGTGTGCCACACATTTACTCAAAGTCAGCATAAGTGTAAATACAGCAAAGGATTCCCCACTACGGTCAATTAGTTGAGTTTTCGCTCAATTGAAGTTTTTACACCCTACGAAACACAGCTGATCCAACAACAACAATTATAGGGCTTTCCTTCCACAAGAATTCATATCAAAAATCAATTCCTCCCAGGTCTAACAGTGTCAAAAAACAAAACCAATACACAGGTTCCTAATCTACTAATTAGATCGTCGTCAGCAGTACAAGTACACATAGTTCACTGCGACAAGAGAGCTAAATATAGTTCAGCAAAATCATTAATGGGAAGGTAACAGTGAGTTTAATAAGAATTCAAGAAAGCCTACCGCATCAATATAGATATCTCCGACATTGGTGGCCGCGACTGCAGCCATACTAAAGAATCCATGCTTCCACGATCCATTCAGAACGACCCTTTCATTGAGACAGAATAGATGGGGAACACGGTCCAGAAGGGCAGGGCGGACGGACAGCAGAAGACCTTAAATGAAACAAGGAAATCACGATTAAGGATCGGATAGGATACGCAAAGAAACAAGCAGCTCACACACAAGCTGAACTTACGTCATCGTAAAATTTACGACATAGTTCACAGAACACACAGATTTTTCCCTCATAATCGTGATACCGAACCAAGACTTTGCAAAATGCGACTAAATATCAGTCTCAGGAAAAAATATGAAACCTGATGCCATTTCCCAGAACTCGAACCAAAGTCTCATAGTATATCTGTCTCACAATAGACACCTTCCACAAGATTATAAAAAAGGTTCCCTTACCCGGATAGTGAATCGCTTGATTGGCCACCCATCTGGTGGGCGAATGAAATGAGTGATAGTTTCCAGGGGCCAGATACACAACCACTTGGTACAGATCGAGTTCGTCCTTCAGAAAGAAAAGGTACAAATAAATTAAGCTACCTCCCATAGGATAAGGGAAGCCTACTCCCAATCATTTCTAACTAATAAGAGTACGAACGCAAACATAAACACAAATGATGAGTAACTAATAACAGTCATATCACAGACCATCACGCAGTGTTACACAGTAATCTGATTCTGTACCTACTGTACCTGATTCTGTACAGTAATCTGATTCTGTACCTACTGTACCTGATTGTCCAACTTTACATCTCCAAGGAATTGTTGAAAATCGTAATCGTGTCCCTTCACGTACTCAATCTTTCCTTCCTCTACTTTGCCAAAATGAAGGACAATTCCGTCGGCAGGCGATACCTGGAAATAGGGAACATATATCATTATTTGTAACATAGTTTGGGCATCCCTCTTAGCTAACATAACATTCGACCCCCCTTTTTTTCCCGTGATTGATTCATTCTCCCGAAATTTTCTACAACTTTCCATATAAACAGATGTCAAAAACAAAGGAGAAAGCGGAACAATTTTATATTTGAGTGAAACATCTCGAAATATACGCCCTATAAATACTCCAAATGGCCCTTCTAAGCATAGGATTTGTCAATGGAAAAAAGGAACATTGGAAGTCTATATACCTAAACATCTACAGCGTATATCTATAAGATTTTCCCAAATTACACAGGGAGACATCACATGATACAAAATAATCGTAAAATTATTAATATACCCACCAAAGCACTTGCACTAATCGGTCTGTATTCAGGCTTGAGTGTTCGATTGAAGAAGGCAGCGAAGTTGGGATACGCCTGCAATAATGTTATGTCACTTATTTCAGTTCAAGAAAACCTCTTTGGTCCCTTATGATCCACTCCACAAACCACTATGTTTAAGTCTCGAAACGGACTACTAATTACTAATTATTTAACCTGGTAATATAAAATGGTTCAGAAAATCGCGTGAGTTTTTGGGGTTCAGCCAACCATACAAATGCTATTGAGCAACTACAGTAGGAAACTACAAGATAAAATAACATTTAACATTTATTACCAACATAAAATGTCGAATACGGGATATTCAATTACAAATCAACGAAGTACATATTTTATGAAAATATTAAATTGCATATAGTTTACCTTGAGATCCGATTCCACGGCTTCCTCCATTCGACAATCGTAGATTCGAGCAAAAGTACCAAACAATGGCTCACGTAACCATACTGGGACATCCTGAAATCATACTAATCAAAGAAAATCAAATACTGGACTACTCTAAAAACAATCGTTACATAATGCGATAGCAATTAGCGTCATAACGTATACATTCCGTGCGTAAATGGAGGTGGTTGAAGATGGTTTCTTTAGCTTAGTGATATACCGTTTTAATAAAACACCATGTTTCGGTCAAATATATAAATTTCGAACTGCTTTCGGAGGTGGTTCGTGCGTGTTTCAACGCACCAACCTATACCCCTGAAACTACAACAAACGTACACAATACTTATTTCCACAATTTTCGGGAAGACTTATCAAGAATATTGTCAAAAAATATGAAACATACTCTATTCGCCAGTCCACCGGCAGCCCTTGAAATCGCATTCCAAGGCAGCGAAAAGTAGGATCGGATCTGCAGAAAATGACTCGTTCAACAACAAACAACAAGAACCAAGTAATTATCCTCGTTGAATAGTTACATAACTACTAATAACCTTCTTTCCTACATAAACCAATTTCCCACGATCAGCCTGATCAGCAACAAGCCCGCCCTTCTCCTACTATTCTAGAGGAATATGCTCTCCAAAAAAAAACATAAAGTAGCATAAAAGAAATCACCTTCCAATCTGAATAGTAATGTTTGGAGTCGACAATCTGTTTCCAGTCGGGTGTGAACAGATAGCTGAACAGAAAACATTTTTATTTTACTACATCCAACTTTATTCGATCATGGGTCTACTGTATATCACAAATACGAAATACGCCCTTCTCCTACAGTAACTAAAAACGTAAAAACAAATAAAGGATCGATATTACTAATAAGTATTTCTCCCGCTACAAAGTGCACGAATCGCGAATAAAAACATAACGTAAACAATGGGCAACAGACTGTGTACTAACAAAACGTAACTCCAAACGTCCAAACTACAAACTACATTCCCTAACATTCTTAGATCACTAAGATGCTATTTTCCTTATCGTTATCATAAAAACCCAATATCAACAACTCACCCGACATAAGACATTCCACCGACCAGAACAGAAGTCGCTCCCAACCATTTTATCCAATGTCCTGCAAGAATACTTATAAACAAAACAATTAAGCGAACTAGAAAAATAGTGGTCACATTGGTCCTTAATTCGTCAAAAAAGAAAATTCGACCTTTCAAGGACCACACAGTGAAAACACGATTCCATTTAGTCGTAACTAGACCAAAGTATTACTTCTTAAAACCACAAAACAGTACTACAGTCTATACTGCAACCTATATTGCAGTATACGGTATACGTATAGTACCTAGGCCTCTACGGAGGACCCTCCGCCCTTCGGAGAGAGACCCTGAAGTATGCTTCAGATTTTTTTATCTTTGACACGAGTAAACATTTATTCACATTCACATATAAAATCCTACATATTCTCAATCTATAAATCAGCTGTCTGTTGTACCTAAATCGACGGAAAACAATCCGCAAAGTACCCAAAATGGGTCGAACGGCAGTTGAGTCGTCGAGACTGCCGTGGACAGTGCCTCCGCGTACATCCTTCCAATTAATCGATAAACTCCTTCTTGTCCTTGATTATCCGATCGATAATTAAGCCTCTGGGCTTCCTTCCAATCAATAGTGCTACTCTCAATTCTTAGCTTCTTCAGAGATGTTGGCCTCACGGTGGGTGCGTTTCACTGTGTGGAACCGCAAGACGCGCCGAATACCAGTGACGTCGGATTTTGAGATACTGTAGGGAAAATGGGCAAGAAAAGCAATACTGAATGAACGGCCGCTTCTGGTAACGAGCACAGCCGAAAGCTGAAAAGGGAAATAAGACCGTCAAAATGATAGATATCACGATAATGACAGGCACAATGAAATCGTACATAGGTAGAACAAAATTATAAAATAGTAAATAAGTAATCTAATAATGCTGAATTCAAGAGAGAAAACACAGAGAGAGAAATATAGAGAGAGAATAGTAAAAGAAAGGAAAACCTGTGTTACTGTAAACTGCTGCCACTCAATCATCGAATAACAGACACAAGTGCCGTGATTTGTGATGTCCGAACTTCCGAATACTCTCTTATCAAATTAAAGGCTAAAGGGAACCCCCGCAGAATAAAAAGGAGACGGGAATGAACTGGAACTGACCTATAATTGACAACTACGATATAGCAGACTGTCCGAAAATGGTTCGATTCGCCTTTTTATTTATCCAAAAAAACTTTATAGTGCAAAAGAAGAGCGGCGCGGCGCGAGCTTTTTCTTTCCTTTAAAGGAGTAGCGATGAACTAAACGATTGCTCAGCGTGCAAAGAAATGCGAATTCGATGCGAGATATATGCACGTGAAACGAACATGATACGAAATTTAAGTAAAAGTTTCCGGTCTGTTAACTCAAGCTACGCTGCAAAAGGGGTTATGCGCTATTTTAAATCCTGCCACAAATTTTACTTAATGAGAAGTCACAACTACAAGAATATACAGAACATAGTTTCGACCGTCACGTAAACATTAAATAAAAGCAGAGCTTACATTTTATAATTTAATTTCAATAAAAGTCCCAGATCCTAGTGTCCCAGACACATTGGCCTTTTTGCAAAAAAAAATGGGCACAAAATACCAAACAAGAACGGATTTCATCGCGAATGTATGGGGAAAAGTATATCCATCATAGGGCAAGGGGCAAAGAATGTATTGAGAAAGATTACAACCAGGTCAGTCACGAAGTCAAAGTCAACAACAAACAAATCGAAAAACAAAGAGAGTAACTGTTTTCTTCGAAAGTAACTAACAAATAAGAAGAACCGAGTGTTGTGAGGGTGAGAGGCTGAGAGGTGTTTACACAAAGTTCACCCAGACACTACTGCAGTGGCATTGCAGAAAACTGCCAATAATAACAAGTACGACTATTAAAAAAGTTACACAAACAAAGGCGACACTTAACACTTAACTGCGTGTATGTTATGTATCATGCATAGAGTATTAGACAAGGATGGATGGGATAGGAAGGACATGACTATTTTTAGTTGGGGTCCAGCATATAAAAGCAATCAAATTGAGTGTTCCCGCGTAAACTTTAAAAAATCCGAATCTGAATCCCACCAGGCACCGTTTACGTTTACGCCAAATACTGGAATACAATAAACCTACCTAATCTCCCATAAATAAAAGTAGAATATATAACTGAATACACGAAGACCTCCCTCCTCAATTTTCATTTATTACTACCTACTACCTAAGAATGCGGAAAAGCGAAAGAAACCCGTTAGTGAAAGAATTCTGATCAGTATTAGCCCAGCATTCGATTCAATTACTACAAACTTCCGGTACATATGGTTACCAAACAACTACCAAACAACTAATCCTTATGCCTTGCGCTACATAAAAATAACAACATCTTCACTAAATCTTTGATCCTTTACTAGAATAAAAGTCATTCAGAGATCACGAGCACAGGGGAACCCTTACACATTTGGTGATTACTTATATAGCGGCTAGCGTCGAAGGGTACGAAGCAATGTCGAAATCAGAGAACCTGTTATAGAGCGATCAGGTTCTTCTTATTCTACAAAAATAACCCTTCTGGAAAGCACTGTTCTCACCGATGACGAGGTGCACCCGCTAAGAGACCAATACAGTACAGTAAAAGAATAATTACATAAGTGGGAGATCAAAGTTCTTATAAGGAGATAGAGATTAATTTGTTTTGGAAAATACTGTCAGAAAACTTGTGGGAAAAATTTTGATAGTGACGCCAATTACCATAATATTAGACTGGATAACTGGACTGGAAGTATGTGGAAAAAAAAAAGAGTAAACGGGCGTAAAGGGGAGTAATTCGGCAGACGCTACGCTACAACAAAGTACCTTAGTTTCTTACCCCTTCACAAATTAGACTTCACACTTTCCTCAGCTACATCCCAATGACAGTTCCCTGTACATGCCCGCCTCACATTGATAAAAATAGTATCAGGTTGCAAAGGTAAATCCTCAACCCTAAACTTTATCTCTAAATCAAGAAACAAGTGTTCTAGTCAACAACCACCACGTCATACGTCCATGGAACAATTACTGATTAAAAAAAAACTAATAAAAACCAGTTGCTCGTTGATAATCAAAGCAGTCTTACCTTCACTATCACGTGGAAAGTACAGAAGAACTCTCTAAGAAAACCCATAAACATCATCAAATCAATTTGTAAATATTGAGTCGATGTCACAAGGCCACAGATTCACTGATTAAAAGAGAATGAAAACCATATTAGGTAATAAGACTTGGAACCATATTAGGTAAAGAGAAAACACCCTTATAATGGTCACCAATTTCCAATTTTCTATTGAATCGCAGGAAGGAACTGAACCTTTACAAAATCTTAAGGAACGGACGGAGCCGTTACAGAAAAGATGAGTCGAAAGGGGTCGTGATCGTCTTTGAGGGGGACACGGGTAAGGATAAGCCAGGGAAAAGAGAGAAGCGACCAGATACCAAATGCTACATAAACACTGCATATATTGAATTATTGAATGTATGCCTACATATAAAAACTCACTGAGTTCGATTCGATAACTATCTTGTATAGGACATCAGGACATGGTTCTACTTTCAACAGAGGGAAATAAAACTTATTTCCTAACGTTTCCTAACGCATCAAGTAATGAAGATGAAACAAAATTACAACTACTACTTTTAAATAATAAATAAAGATAAGCGTTTATCGAGCGAACCTTGAAAACTTAAATATTCTCAAATCCAAACAAAACAATGAGGGTTTTGTAGACCAGGGCGTAAAATAGGAAATGATCTCTCTCCTAACCATCGCTGCGCAGGTACGCAAACACTAAACAAAACGCAGACAAACTGAGCAGCCAAACCAGAAGCAAACATCGAGACTCAAGACACTACAAAAACATGGTAGGATGGGTTAAAATCAGAGATCACAAATCCATTCTATTATTATTATTATTATCATAAAATTATCACTGTGACCGCGACTTAATAAGAACAACGGATTATTTGACAGCAATGTCAATAGAATATCATAAACAAACAAACAATACTTTTGTTTTCAACTGACACTATTTATGTGACGATTGACAGACTGACATAAGCACATCATTATGGTTCAGACAAGGAACTGACCAGTAAAGGCATATTGTCAACTCTCATTTGAAATAAGAAAATTTCACTAGATTATAGATTTTATAGGTAGAAAAAATAGGACTTCGGAATCAAATCGCACAAGTGTAAAATGCTACACATTTAAAATATGAAGATAAATCAACCAAGCCAGCGCCCGCTACAGAGCTTGCTCATGGAATATTGTACGAAAAACAAAGTACACTCAAGTATTGAGCATAACTGCAAGCCTGAAACACATGGACCAACGCCCTCGCAAAATAAAGTGCAGTTGTGAACTTTAATACTCGAGTAAAGGCTATAAATACGAAAACTCTTTGGCTTTGGGGTAATACTGACCGATGTTCATCTTAACAGTTGCGAACAGACACGGGCTGTGGTAAACACCATAAGTTCAACGTTGCCAACTTTACGACCTGAATTATGTGTAGTAGCACCATGAATGGCAGTAAATAAACGTTTCACTACATTCAAAAAGATTCTTATTATAGCTATAATGGAGGAGACAGACTGAAAGAAAGCCAGAAACGTCTAGCGAATATTTAAAATATAACACATTGACAAAAATGCAAACAACTCAAGTTGCAATCAAATTTAGTAACTACATGGACTTAATGGACTACATCAAATCAATTCCTAGTCACGTTACAGTTTTCAGCTATCAATTACCAATGCTTCTATCTAAAGTTCAAAACAAACGGATCATCTTATATACACATCTGTCACGGGTCCCACCCACTTCATGCAGATACAGTCGTTTCTTTGGATTACAGAGGCTACACATTTTGCACAGCACCAAAAAAAGACCAGCATAAGAACTGGCCCCTTCCATACTGGAAATAGACGTTACAAATGTTGCAAAGAAGCAAAAACAAAAAAATTCAAGCACAAGATAATAACTGGCCCATTGCCGTCTACATACTTTTCTACTTTCCAGTTCTTTGAACAAAAATTGCAGTGATTGTCATCGTTGAAAACATCGATATAATCTACAATTACATTATGATGACACTTTTAGAGACTCTCCATTCAATAATAAACAAGTGCAACTGAGTGGAAAGTAAAAAAACACCTCATGGAATCAAAGATCAACTAAAAAAAGAAAGAAGCACTGCAAATGAAATAGTAACGAAAAAAACGCTTTTCCAATTAAACTGCTGATTGATGATGGGAAAACATACAACTTATATGCCCATAATGGGAAACATGTGAAAATCATGTCAGTCATTGCAGACAATGAACGGTGGTAATAGTCAGTTACTTTTCCGAAAACTAATTTTCTCGCGAGAAGAAAGATGTTCAATAAACTGCCGCGAGAAACCACTACAGATCAAACGAAGAAAAGGAAAACAGGCTGTTTCACATTAACTTACAATTATTTAGAAAACATCAAAGTTTAATAAATCAATTGGATCTCGACATAAAGTCCAAAATCTCTGGTATAGGTGAATATCAACCTATTGTTAGGGCGCATTCGAGTTGGACATTTTCCGGAAAAGAAAAGAAAAAAGTGGTTCGAGATGGACACCCAGAAAAAAAAAATAATACACGCAAAATAATTGTCGAAAATGCAATTGTACCGTAATTGAAACTAAAATAAATCGAACATTAGCATGTGTATGCGTGGCAATTGCATTCTTTTCTGGTGAAATCCATCTCGAACCACTTTTTTTCTTTTCTTTTCCGGAAAATGTCCAACTCGAATGCGCCCTTAGGCTGGTAGTGAGTGAGCATATGTGTCAGTCAGCTGACCGCCTGACCTCGGGGAAATGGTATATAGGCGGGATGGTGCACACCGGGATAATGGGAGCATGGGTAATACGTAGAGGAGTATAACCCGAGGTCGCAAGCCGACACCCGGTAACAATAAATTAGAAATAAACATAACACCAATAGCAGTTCATGAAAACATACACAATGAATAAGTGAAATATGCGATTAAGTTTAAAAAGAGAAACTTGTCCCCCGCTGTAAGAAACGAAATCTACGCAGGGATCTTGTAGAGCAAAACTTCACCGAACAAGAACAACACACAAGAAATCTTTAGACATATATATTAGAAACAACTCACGTGTTGGAACATTTTTCACAACATAAGGTGAAACGGGTGTCTGTGTGCCAAACGTCTGTGGCCTGCCTTGAATCGAAAACTTCAACTGAAATGATTATAAACGCACTGTATGACAAACGATCAATTATAGAGTATATCAATCTCATATACAGTTAAGAAATTGGCCTTTAAACACGAATACATCATCATACGCCTAAACACCATCCATGCACACACTTTTTAATCCGAACGTTTCAGGAAAAATACATAAAATCACCGCTTCACCACTAGATCACTGATGCACCAATTGAGTCCTAAACTTACACGTCCAGTGTTGATGCTCCTTTGTTGACACCGAGACACCGCAATCCTTCGTAAAACGGGAACGATGATGGACATCTGTAAAAGATAATTACTCTAAAGCAAAATGGCACGCGGTTTGTGAAGAATATGGTGAAGAGCTGAAGTTCCCAATTTCCCATGGATTACAAACCATTTTCACCCCGTGTACTGATATGCATCCTACACCTTACGCAACAATAAAAATACATATTGAACCTCCAGAGAATATCACCGGCATAAACCAATGTCCAAAAAGCAAGCAACCATACAGAAAAGTAATACAAGCTTTATTCCTGCCTGGAAGTAACAACAATAACAAACAAACAACAAATCAACAATAATAATCAACTAACGAAAAACCAAAACTAATGTAATCGATGGGACTTGAGACCCCTCACAATTCTACTATAGAATCGCTGCATTCTATTCCAGTATACTAATTAATAACAAGAGCTACAAAATTCAGGACTCAATCACAAAAAAACAGGGCTCAAACTTACCAAACATGATTAGCTAGATTTAGGTTGATAAAGAAAAAGAATGGTTGCAAAAATCTTAAAAAATAAAACAATCATTGAAGTCATTTGAACAAAATTCCATAAATATTCTAAAAAACTCCATCTACAAATTAAAATTTCAATTAAGGACGACAAGAAAAAAGACACCATAATCCAAACAAAACTAAACAGTACAACAAACAGTAAAACAGCCTCACGCTTAGGATGAATTCTCACAAACCCAACCAGAAGGGAAGGGCATTGAATCAATTCAATGGGAAATATTACTGTAACGTCTTCAGCTTCATTGTCAACGCCGACATTGTAATCAATACGTTTTCCTCCATTCGCTCACTGCCCGAACCACTGTGTAATGGGAGCGGATTGATTAGTCTGAAGATAAAAAATCGATACTTGGACTAACTTGGATTTCAATCATACTTGTAGTTCGCAGTTTAGCATATCAAAGAAATTCAAGTTTAATATACACAATATGACAACCTAATCTTGCATCAGGAAGGTCATTACTTCCTTGGTGTCACATAATTATTAGATCCCGGAAAGAACTATAGGAACTCGCGGGTTGTACTTGTCTTTTCATAACAATTAAGTATCGTCCAAAAGGCAAAGATATAAATAAAGATTAAATAAGACCCACTTGTCAAATACTTCCTCAGCATTTTGTGTGGGAATTTCTTCATCAATCTCCACGGCTTGATCAACTCCCCTGCACGCAAACACGATAAGGATTTTCCTGAATAGAAAAAATAATAAATAAGCAATAACATAACATAAACGAAAGTACGCCATGAGCCGGAGTCAAGAAGTGGGTGTAACTCAATTATACTGTTTCTACAATAGTTACAGTACATTCTGGCGCTTATTGAACTTTTAAACAATTGCACACATTAAAATATTAAATCAGTGCTGAGGGGACTGCACTACATCTGCACATAGAAACACAACGTTTTAATGGGCATTGCTACCATTGAACACCATATGCAAAAGTATTAAAAATAAAAAAGACTAACGGTCGCGACAACAAATTAATGTGGATATCTTCAATCGGCTCGCCTTTCGAAGAAGTACCGAAGATGTAATCGTAACGCTCGCGATCAATCACCTGAAAGTATGGTAGTTTTATATTATCCAGTTGGGCGTGTTTGAGACAAAAGGAGATATCCAAGACGTACGAAAGAAAACACTGCGGGTTAAAAATTGCAAGTATGCGGACAATATATGACGCGTGTATGCAATTATAAAAAAAATGGACCGACGATTCTGGTTCTGAATACTGTAGCGTAAAACAGTATAATTTATGGCACATTATACGTGACTTAAAAATCGGTAAACTGAATATTTTGACGTGAATAAAGCTTACAAAGGAAAACCAAAATAAAAAATTATGAATTTCCGCCTCACCTGTTTCAAATTCTTGGCAATCCGCACATTATATCCCCAGTACTGGCCGGTGGCCTTCTTCACTTTGTTCGCACTAATCAAACGTCCCTTATTGAGACGACCTCCTAAAAGTTCACATATACACGAGTAAAAAAACAGGTATGGGGTTTGTCAGGGAAGGTTCGAAGTTGAGCACGATCGAAGTATCAAATAGAAAATAAACTCGGTGTTCAAACTAACTATTGCCATTTCAGAGCTAAGCTCAACAAAGTTGAAACTTTATTCGCTCAGCTCACTTGACAAATTATGTGATCAAGATCAAATAAATATAATTTGATGAAAGCACGGAATGGGAGGGGGTCAATGAGCGAACGTGAGACGTTCAAGTTCACTTGTCCCGAAATATTCTGCCCGGAAAACACTAGCAATGTAGCAATCTAAGAAAGAAACTAATACCAACTCGAAATTAACACCAACACACCCTGTTTCCCTGCAAACTGATCAATTTCCACTGTGACTCGTGTGCCGGCGGGAATCATGTCAGGCACCCAGCATTCCTAAAATGTTGGTTTCTAACCAATGCTAACAAAATGCCACGTTGTTCATTGAAAAGTGTTCAAGGAGAGACCAGAGAAGAAGCAAAACGGCTCGCCGCGCCCTTCTATTTATTTATAACTTTGTAATCATTCGATAAAAAAATATAACACATATCGCGCAACTTCATTTCCTTCCGGCAAGAACAAAATAAAAGGAAACAACAGTTTGAAAAAGTAAATTAGCAAAATACCTGTTCCAACCCAACATCAACAAGGACACCCTTATTCTCTCTTGTTCGCTTGTTCACAACAATTCCTTCCCTGAAATGAAACACACTAGTGCATAACATGAAGAACATTTCGTTTTTTTTCCCTACATTTCGAACCGAAAACGTAATCACATACTAACTAAATACATAAAATAACTAGATAAATAAAACCCATTTGAAACATAACATTTTTCTATTTTGAGCGGTTATTTTGTAATTTTGTATTTAACTCGCGTCGTGGAGATATCTAATGAATGAATAATCTTGCTGAGCTTCCCCAGCAACTCTGAAACTGAAACAAATAAAAGCAACAACTCACCGGTATTTCACCGTGTCATCTGCTTTAAAGTGATGTTCTGAATCCAGAGGATTCAATAGTCCTAAACAAAAAGAATGAAAAGCTAACGATACGTATACATTGAAAAGAATCTTAAGAAATACTAACAAAAGACAAAATGCCATATGTGACAAGAACAAAAAAAAATGACACAATTAGTGTAAAACAACAAGACATGACTCACACCATACAAAATGCTAAATACTAAAAAATTAATAATACAAATCCAACAAACTACGAAACCACACACCTGCATATTTCAGTGCCCGATGATGATAGAACAACTTTTTGCGTAAATACTGCGGACACTCCAAGTATTCCAAAACCTATAAACAGCTGTATCAAAGAAACATTTCACACTAAAATAAGATAAAATAAAACAGAGAAAATATCAATAACTATCAATAATTGCGACTTACAAACAAATGTTGACATAAAACAGTCAGTTTCCAGTCCAATAGATATTTGCCCAACTTGGGCAGATCCACTTCTCATAAAATATAATTTTCATAAAAAATCACCTTCTGTAACGTATACACATACGTATACGTGTATTAATAGTCTAAATTGTATGTTGTGTCTGAGAAGTAGAGATTGCAGACCTAATTAGCATACGAATGGAACAATAAAAGGTGCGAGATCTACGGAGAAGGCAGGACCTCTTCGACCCGAAGAACCTCACTGGGACCTGCACCTTCTGGACTGGTGGACTGGCGGAGATGTGGATCGACTAATGGAATGGAGAATGGACTCTACCGGCTGGAATCTACTCGCTGGGTCCTCAAGAGCCAAGGACCAGAACAGAATCACCTCTACCGTCTCTCTACACTACAGGATCGCCGCCTCCACTCTCTCTCTACAGTAGCTGCCTGGAGATGAATCTACACCTTCGCTATTCAACTACCCATCTTGTAATTTATCTAAGAAATAAAGATATTTCAGTGGCGTTCAGGAATGAAGAACTCAAGAACTCGCGATGGAAGGAAGAATCAAGATGGACGGCACGGAACCCGGCACTGCGATTATGGAATTATGGGCCGAGAGACTCGATGTAGATAGTTGGTGCTTCGTTGCCTCATGGAGGAACGGAAGAAGGTGCAGATGATGATGTTGTCCCAGGTGTCCCCTGAAACGTACGATGCCTTGGAGGCATGGAAGGCTCTGGAAGGCCGAATGCCGTCCATCTTGATTCTTCCTTCCATCGCGAGTTCTTGAGTTCTTCATTCCTGAACGCCACTGAAATATCTTTATTTCTTAGATAAATTACAAGATGGGTACTACGGTTGCTTAGTAGCCTGTGTGAACTACTACGCACGCTCTGTTCATCAGTTGGCTGACCTCTGCAAGCCGCTGAATAAGCTATGAAGGAACGACGTCACCTTCGCTTGAGAAAAGGAACACGAGAACGCATTCAAGAAACGAATGTTGGAAACACACACCGAGGTGGGATGCTCACCACCGTACCATCCAAAAAAAAAATCGAACGGAACTGTAAAAAAATGGACGTGCAAACGACGCACGTAGGAAAGTCACTGTTTTGTAATTGAAGTTTCAATTAGGGGTGGGGTGTAACGTATACACATACGTATACGTGTATTAATAGTCTAAATTGTATGTTGTGTCTGAGAAGTAGAGATTGCAGACCTAATTAGCATACGAATGGAACAATAAAAGGTGCGAGATCTACGGAGAAGGCAGGACCTCTTCGACCCGAAGAACCTCACTGGGACCTGCACCTTCTGGACTGGTGGACTGGCGGAGATGTGGATCGACTAATGGAATGGAGAATGGACTCTACCGGCTGGAATCTACTCGCTGGGTCCTCAAGAGCCAAGGACCAGAACAGAATCACCTCTACCGTCTCTCTACACTACAGGATCGCCGCCTCCACTCTCTCTCTACAGTAGCTGCCTGGAGATGAATCTACACCTTCGCTATTCAACTACCCATCTTGTAATTTATCTAAGAAATAAAGATATTTCACCTTCGCCAGGTAAAAGTTGGCCTCGACGTTGTTCTCCGAGGGGGGATTTCCTCCCAACCAATCGCCCGACCAATACGAGTCTACCTGCCTAAAAATATAACAGAAAACATACGCACGAATAAAATATTGTTCAGGATGCGAGAAATCCTTAGGGAGCGTTTAAGATGAGCGAAAACACGGTAACGGTAACTTTTCCATGTATAGAGTGTTCAAATGCAAATTGAGTTGCAGGCACTCGTTTACTTTTTTTCGCCCATCTTAAACACGCCCTAAATTATCACGCAAAACACATGGTAAAAAAGGTTAGTGTTTCAAAAACATCATAACTAACGGTCTATGGGAAGTCGGGCAGACATTTGTGTCAGAGAAAAAGAACAGAAACTCAGATAACCGACGAGAGCTCAAGTGGGCCAGACGGCACAGAGATGGAAACTATAACTAAAGTGTAAAAAAATATGGAACTTACTTTTGTGTCATTTGAGCCGTTTCATCGTAAACAACAATCTCATCCACACAAAACACCGTTGCTGCACGCGCAATCTAAAAACAATTATTTATACTTCCCTACCAAGTTCGCCACAAGAAATTAGTCTCCACTTGTTCCAAATATCAGTACATCGTGCAGCCGCCCATCAGCTGCAACATTCTTTTACCCAATACAGGCAAGATGGGTTAGTAATAAATCGTAATAATAATAGTTAAAATATGATTGCATTTTAGGTATGTACAATATACAATTTCGTTGGTTTTTTCGAAGAGGTGAAACAAAACTGAACTTCGAAACACACCTGTCCGGCCATATAAGTTCTCAGTTCAGGACTCTGGCCAATGTTCAAAAAGGTACCGGGGATGGCAAGGCTTACGCTGTATGCTGAAATAAAACGACATTTTTCATTTCAACGTAAAAATAACGCCCGGTAATCGATTATACACAACAAGGTCAAGGTGTAAACGTGTAAAGAACAGACGCTTACAGATTAGTGCAAAAATCTCCACTGACCCAAACAGTCAACGTATTGCTATATAATTCCTAGAATTCATTTATATTCTTCTTCCCAAGGAAACAACTAACCATCATATGATGTAACACTACCGCAGAACTAAACGCACTAACGCACAGGATAGCGGTGGAAGCAAAAAAATAATAATAAAACACCTACGAGGATGTTTGCACAGCTTTCCGTCGATGATTGCTTCTCCCGTAATGGAAGTGAACGTTCCACCGCCTTCGAGAACGACGTCCCCGTCTTGAACAGCTTCTAATGTGCCATCATAGGCTAGTTCGGTGTTAGATTCTGGCCCGTTTTCAGCAAGTTTTTCCTCGCGATCGACCAGAGCTCCAAACCTGTAGTTCAATTCATTATTATCAATTAGCAGCATAACCTAAGTCAGCCGGATAGTTAACCTCCGAGAAATGCACATTGTATAAATCCACGCTTAACATAAGCATGCAGAGTTCGGAGGTGATACCACAACTATACCAGAAACGATTCATAAAGAAACACAGATAAGCAAGTTTGTGATTTCACCTCCTACCGACGAGGTTTGTGTACTGATTAGAGTATTTCAATGCGTATACCAAAATGGCCTAACTTCTACCGGCGAGTTTTGTGTACTGATTAGAGTATTTCAATGCGTATACCAAAATGGCCTAAATCCAGAAGTACATTTGATATACACACACCTTTCTAGAATTTCATCCGAAGGATTCTCAGCTTCCTCGTCACTTTGTAGAAGGATCTTTCCTTCATCGATCAATTTCTTCACCTTCTTTTTCTAAAGTAACAAAGCAAACTGTGAGTACAAGGAGCAAACAGCTTTTTGCATTCGCTACTAACACAAACAAACATTCTTCATTTAAAGCTACATAAACGATAGTTTTTGAAACGTGTTATGGACAACCGCATTCCCATACGTTGCATTCTAATGAAATATAATCAGGACTAAAAATAGCACAGTATCGCGCAGTTATTTGCATATACTATATGGGAACATAGTTTCGAACATACGATGAAAAAGAGAAGGCTATTATACCTTTCTAGAAAAACATTGCATACTATAAAGTAATCAAAGAAGGGCTGCATACCTTGATTTTCTTTTCCTTATCTTCAATGACGCCAATTAGATCCTGTTCCCGCTTCTCTTTGATCATCCTCTTCCCTTAAAAGAAACAAGTGCTCATACTTTGCCAACATTATTTCAAAAGGTTAGATGTGTCCACATACGCACAAACAATTTCTTGGGACTGAATGGCCCAATGGAAACGTCCGCGCTTCGCAGTCAGCCCACCCGAGTTCGAATCCAGCCACGCACACTCAGTCAATGCCATCCAGGCGGGTAAAATCAAGGCGACTCCCCCATTGTCTAGCCAGAAGACCGAGGGATTTGTCCTTTCGTCTCGTAGTCCGTATAACTCCACAAAACCCTCATTGGAAAGTTCAAGGATCGAATTTATCTGAAGAAAATCTCCCCTCCATGCATTCCCACACGAATTCAAGGAGCACGACGCTATAAAACCTTCCGCACTTGTTCCATTTACTTGACTGATGTTGTATCTAGTATCTGATTGATTGCATGTGTGCACAAAGTAGTGATATTTTTTACTTCGGACACAATATCGAAAAGTCCGGACACAATATCGAAAAGTCCGGACACAATATCGAAAAGTCCGGACACAATATCGAAAAGTCCGGACACAATATCGAAAAGTCTAAACTAACTTTTCTTCCGCTTGGCAGCATCCTCGGCAGCATTTGCAATTACTTTCTCCTTGAACTTTTCTTTTTTATGGAAACTAAATGATTCCTCCTCGTTTTCAAGCATGTCCCTGAAAAGAAATAATCGTCGCACCTAAGCACATATAGGTAAATAAATGCACATTCGGTGGAATGAACTGTAGTGAGGAACGAATGCAGTAAAGTTTAAATTTTGAATCTATTCTTTTGGTGCCCCAGGCGCAACGCAATGGAAAAGGGTAATTTATTGGACAACGCCAAAAACGCCTGAAAAACCCAGAGGCCGTATTCACCAACACGTAGGGAGCCCTCCCTGGCCTCCCCAGGGAGCTAAAGGGTGCGCAGAGAGTGCGAGAGCAGAAGAGAATCAGAGTGCTCGTGAGCCTAGGGAGGGCTCCCTGTGTGTTGGTGAATTTACGGCCTCAGGTCTCGATCGTGTTGCCTTGCAAAAAGCTTCGATCTTTATTTTGCCTTGAAAAAAAACCATTTCGTCGACCACAGAAAATGAAAAGACCTATTTAGCACCTGGTCTAGGCACATTTTGAAATAGCACGAACGTGAGCACCGTTGCTAACTCGGTGCTAGACTGAGCGGAAACCAGTGCTAATGGGGTTTCCATGTATGCGATTCGCACCTGCGAAAATGTCAAACCGCTGTCCATGTTCAAGTCATTTTACATGCATGTCAACTGCCTACCGTAACCCATGCGAATCGCACGTTTGCCATGGTCCTGCAGCGAAAGTGTATCAGATCGATACTATTTGAAATTCCGTACTATTTTGAGATAGATCCATACTAGATCCAAAATCGCTGCGGGACCATGTCATTTACATCGACTCGAACATGGACAGCGGTTTGACATTTTCGCAGGTGCGAATCGCAAACATGGAAACCCCATAAATCGTTGCTACTTAGGACACGCCGCGCAATAGTCCGCGACACACAGCGTGAGAATTACGGTAATCAAAATGCAAAACTGAAAGCGCTGCTCTGCCTGCAGTAACCCACAGTAACAATCGCTTTATTTCATTCACAATAAAAGTAACACTACGCATGCACGTATTGTAGTAATGTCGCATAAATGTGCCATCACAAGGTTTACAAACTAAACATACAGCATGTTACCTAAGCATAATAAACTACGTCATGCACATTGCGAAATAATTACAATGTCTATTTCAGGGCGGAGCCAATCGCGGAAAGATGCGAAAGGAACGAGGAAAAGGAATTATTATGACGTAACCGCGAACGCATGTGTTCCTTTTGAACATGTCTTTGATTACGTAATTTATATTGTTTGACAATTGCCCTGCTTACTGTATGTTGATTATGTCTTGGTCTTGGTGCCGTATAGTTTATTTTGGGGACAGTAGAGTACGTCCCAATGAAATATAATTAGCCCATGAATGAATCAATCATTTAAGTAACCACTATAAACTTTAACCAATCTTAGCGACGTACTCAACCGGCAATTGCTCGTATATTTCCCAATGTCACCATGTCCTTGTTAAAGGATAGCAGTCACTTCAAATTCGCCTTTTTACTTCAATTATCCATAAACATGAAAAAGCACCTAGAAAAATACCATTCCGGTGCCAATTTACTGAAAAATTAACCCAGGGAAAGAAATCCCCTCGGTTGTGTTCTGATAAGGTACAGTATGACAAAGACAACTGAGACAGTAGAGCAGTCCCCGGTTTTTCTTTGTTTTGCCACCATTGGCAACCGGCCAAGTCCCGTTGCGATTTAGAAAACACCCCATTTTGTCAAAAATCAAAACTCAACACAAGGGATGTTTTTCCCTGTGATAAATATTCCGTAAATTGGCATAGGAAAGGTATTTTTCTAGGTATCTTTTTATATTTATTGATAATTTAAGTAAAAAGAGGATAATGAAGTGACTGCGATCCTTTAATTCACCAGTTATATTCTTCGTCGATTCATAGGTTTTAAGTTTAAATCACGGTAATTTCTATATCTCAAACGTAACTCTCATTCTACTACATAACCACTTTCACTCATCGCTAAATGTATCGTACGCTTTTCAATGGTATTGTGGCAAGATGTCTTTGGCTAAATTGATCTTGCCACAGTGTTCTCTTAGGTCATAAAACACCGGCGAACATGACACTCCTGTACGTCCTCTGCATTCTGATCTGTCTGGGCTCAGCCCGCGCAGACAGAAGCTCCGCCCCCGATCGATAATCCTCACAACTCTCTTCTGTGGAAAAGTCTACAGTGCTTTCTAGTTGAAAACAGTGTGTCAAATTCAGTTTAGACTGAAATACATCTTGCCGTAGTGTTTAAAAACAGTGTGGCTAGATCAGTTTCAACTGAAAACAGTGTGGCCAATTCAGTTTAAACTGAAATGCATCTTGCCACAGGGTTTTCTAGACAAAAAACAGTGTGGCAAATTCAGTTTAAACTGAAATGCATCTTGCCACAGGGTTTTCTAGACAAAAACAGTGTGGCAA